>VWZG01002715.1:0-39326 GCA_013396735.1 Grallaria varia
TTGAACAGGCAGCAGTCACTAGTCTCGAAGCCATGCTGATGAGAACGCGGCTGCACTGGGCAGNAAGAGGTGATACAAGGACTCTTTGAAACAATACCTCAGCCTTGCCTATATTGACTACCATCAATGGTCCACTTTGGCCTCCAATTGGGTGGCGTGGAGACACACCATCCATAACGCTGCTGCTTCCTTTGAGAATGCACACAGAATCAGTCTCGAGGAGAAAAGACAACACAGAAAGAACCGTGCCTCACCAACACCGCCTATGGAGACTTTCTGCTGTGCCTTTTGCAACCGGACTTGCCTATCTCGCATCGGCCTCTTTAGCCATCAGCACGTTTTCAGCAAGCGTGGGTAGAGCCCTTCCCAAATCTTCGTTCGCGAAGCCTGGCCATGATGAGATATGGTGATGGAAAGTGATGCAAGAAACTCCACAATATAGCCTCTGGCTTAAAGTGAGTTTGCTGCTAGCATGACATCTGTGTCTTTGTCTAGTCAAGCCTTCAAAACCTCCAAGGAATCGATGCCACATCAACTCTGTATAAAATGTTCCAGAGCTGTTCTGCTTTCTAAAATAATTTTTTATTTTTTTGGGAGGACTGAACACAATCAATATTACCTATTTAAAAAGAGGGGACTACGTCTGCAACATAACTCTTCTTTTGCTTGTTTTGGACATATATAGATTTGCCTTCTCACCTTATATATTTACCTGTCTGGTTAATTTACTTCCTATTAGGTACTTCATATTGCTTGAACCTGCATTATTCTTATATGAGACGCCACTCCTTTTTAGCAAGACTTTTGGGTTTACAAATAAGAGAGAAATTTGGCATGTGGTACAGGTGGCAGCTGAATTATTACCCTTGCATCTGTGTCTGTATTTTTAGAAAATGCAGAAATAAGAAATATAAAAGTTCTGGCCCATATGAAGATCTGCAGTGATGCTGACATATGTGTAACCAGAAGAAAGATCTGCAGTAAACTTGCTTGCCTTTTCCATTCACTGAATTTTCAAGTTCCTGTTGAGTAAGCAGCACAGATCTGCCCTCATGCTTTGAATTGCTTTGACTATGAGATGACCCCATGGAAATGACTGTGATACGTGGTGGTTGTAGAGTAGTCTCTAGTAGCATTCTCCTGAGTTGGTCTTGTTGGATGGGGTTTGTCCATTGCAAAGGAGAATTGCATTCTGGCAGCTTGCAGGTACCCTGGCACTTAAGGATCAAGGCCAGCTGTTCCTGCAGAGACACCAGTGGCACAAGCTTCCAGCTAATGCTGTGATACGATGCCCATGCAGATGCATCTTCTGTTCATGCATCCATCAACACTGGTTTCCACTGGCTTGTGGCAGCTGTGGAAGGTGCTTCCTCCTTTCTGATTTAGCGGCTCACTTTCTCCCTCTGCATTAAACTGCTGTCCCTCGTATTTTCTCCTTCTCTTTTCTTCTCTTTCCTTACTGTTGGCATAGCTACATTCAGGTAATACCCTTCTTCCCTGTATTGCTGCTGTGTTAGTAGTATGAGACAGAGGGAGGAGGCAGACCCTTGCTCTGCAGAGTCACAGTGTTGTCTATTCATCCCTGCTCCTGAGAGGATGTGTCTGGACAGTGACAGAGTAGCCTGGTCATCTTCTCCTTTTTGCTTTATCTTCCCTGGGTTTCACAACACACCTCTTATGAAAGTGCTTATACAGCCCCTCTTGGCAACCTGGTGGATTTTTCACTCCAGCCTCCTCAATTGTAATGTTTCTTCATGATCCCCCAAAGGCCCTTGCTCTGACTGCATCATTTAACTGGGACATCACTATGGCCTTTTCAGTGCACGAAACCAGGTGATTGACATGGGGTGGAAACCGGTGAGGCAGGTAATATACCAGCTTTTCTGACCCCTCCTCAGCTCTGCCTGAGGAAAACAGTCCCTCAGCTGTGTCAGGCAGGGTGGAGACAGATGAAGCATGCATGGGTGAGACCCTAAAGGGACTCACTCCAGACAGACAGGCAAGGAATAGCTTGGGGTGGGAGTAAAGTGCAGCAGCTGTATTTATTCTAGCTTGCTCTCAGTATTAGTTTTATGACTTGAAATTACAGGGCAATACTGCTGTGAGGAAGAGACGTCTGAAAAGTGAAGCGGGGCTCTTTTCAAAAACAGCTAACAGCAGGGGATATTCATTGCTTTGTGCCTCTGTGTTTGCTCTGAAGATAAATTAGATATGCTGAACTTTTCAGACTGAGAGACACAGTTGCATTTTTAATAATAATTTTACACAAGGATACACAGTTATATATATTAAAAAAGGTGTATATATATGTGTGTATATATTTTAACATGCATTTAAATCTTTGTTTTTGAAGACCGTTCTCACTGCAGAGTGACAGTGATGCAGAAAGGCATGTGAGGGCTCAAGGGCAAAATTCTCTGCAATTAAGCTGTGCTAACAGTGCTGTCACCTCTCCTTTCCTCCAGCTCCCCCATTAATTTTTTATAGCTTTTTTGCTTTGGAAGTCTACCATAGTTGTACCTTCTGATGAAGAAAGACTCTGGGTAGATCTGACAACTTCTGCTCCCAGGGAGGAGACTGCAGAGCATCTCACTGGAGCAAGATCCCTCTCCTCCCCTGGAAACTACTTGTGGTATATCATTATATACTGGTGTTTTGGTATATTAGTACATTCTTACCTTACTCTGTATCTGGAGTGGCTGTGTCCCTGTTGCCCCTGAAAGTGACTGTGCCCAGGGCCATCAGTGTGTGCCGCTTCTGTGATCTCCAGTCTGGCCCAGGGCACTTAGCTGTGTTTTGCTGCCTGGTAAAATTTGCCCTGATAAGATACTTAGATTGCAAAATTGCATGGATTCAGGTGACTCAGAGCAACTGGAAGAGGACAACATTTCATCCATTACAACTGATGACAGATTGACATTGATCTCTCTTTGTGAAGATTAGGAGTGAAATGTGTGCAATACAGATAAAAGGACCACAGGCAAACTTCTTAGTTTCTAAATTACCATGTTTAAAACAATGTATTTCAGAACTCAAAAAGGCAGGGCCCTTTCAAATATTTAAGGGGATATTGTGTCCAAAAAACCTTCGACAGATTTTTCTCCACACGGTAAAGTATTGTCTTTCCTAGCATTTTTTAATCCATGTTTGTGGAAAAGAAAAAGACAAATCTTCTATCTGCATTTTCTCAGGTGTCATATAGGAATGTAAACCCAAATATAAACTGGTCTAAATTACTTAAGTATTTCTCCAACAGCCTGTCAAAGAGCCTATTGAGAGCTCTTCAGATTCAACTGTGTACTGCTGTCGTTATTACCGGTGTCATCTGAAGAAATCAAAATATTGAACTATGTCATAAACGGTATTAATTTCAGTGGAAAAGACCTGGAAAAATGCTGTCTCAGTCACACAGCTCTTTTTTGAGATTTACTATATGACATTCTTTTCCATCAAAGAAAGCCTCTGCAGATGTCTGCAAACCTCTCTTCACTGGGTGCCATCCTGTCATCATTCTTATTTTTCAGGCAGAAAGCTGAGACAGACCAGACAGGTGAACTGACCTCCGTAAAGCTATCTGGTAGGCAGTGGCAGGTTTGGGACTCATCTCTCCCATGTTGCCATGAAACGTTTTATATTTTCATTCAAGATTCCATAAGAAGGGTGGACAAAATCACTACCCATATTACTAATACTTGGCCTCCTCTCTGTTGGACAGAATTGTTCTTTGGAAAATGGTATGGATGATGAAAGTTTGGTAAGGGAGCAGCAGAAAGGTAGTTACAAAAAACAAATGCAAAAGAAAACGAAGAACGTAAATAATTCTGAAGCAGTGCTTGCGGAAGAAAGAGCTTAAGGCAAAACTTAAGAATTCTTTGTTGTCTTCATTAATGTACTAAAGGAAAGTGGTTGTTATAGAAAGAGCAAGTTTAATTAAGTTGTGTGGTTTGTTTTGGTATGTGTTTTGGTTTGCTTTTATTTTCTTGCAATTCAAAGGGTTTTTTTATGTCGTTTTTTGTTTGTTTGTTTGTTTTCCAGTGATAGCTTGTTTTATATTGAGTGTTGAAATGGTCTGCTGCAATCCCAGAGTTTAACAACAAGGCATAGTCTCAGAATGAGCCATATCCTCATAGTAAATTGTAAGCTTGTCTCCCTAAGAGTCTGAGCAAGACTGGGTAGGACTGTGTGCCTAAGACAAACATGAAATGGAACAGCTTGCAACTTTCTATGGATTTCTCTTCTTATGAGAAGCAATTTAATTCTGGAACAAAGAAGGTCAAGGGGAAAATGAACACAAAAAATAAACTCTGTCAAAGCTAAGCACTCACTAAAGTCAGTACTCTTAAATTACAATGGTCCTAATACTCTTCTAATTTGTTTTATGTCACTGAAGTTTTTCTGATTTTAATGTCATTAATTCTGATTTATAGCACTAAGTATACAGAGAATGGTGTTATCGGTTTGTAATATCATGCTCACTGAATTTGCAGCCATAGTTATGTTTTTAGAAGCAAGTTAAAGTTTCCTACTGTAACGACAGCAAGTTGTATTTAAGAGATAGCAATTGCACATCCCAAGGCAATTTATACCACTGAGGAGTGAGTCAGCTCAAAAAAAAAGCAAGAGAAGATCTGTATCTCTTTTCATCTCTCACAACTCCCAGAGACAATTTCTCAGGTTCCAGCCGTGCTGAGGGCTTGATTATTCTTTCTTTTTTCACATACCAAAATTCCTCACTTTTCTTCAGCATCATGGAGTTGAAACATGGTGTCTGATATTCTACCCACATTACAGAAACGCAATGGACTTACTCTTATCTGTTTTCCAAGTAAAATCCTCACTAGATCCAGTAGAATTCAGGATCAGAGTAGAAGCAAATGAAACAGAAACAAGTCTGAGTTGAAGTGTGTGTGGGTGTATTAGCCATCACACAACATGGGATTTTATTCTGTGATAGCTGATACTGATAGAGAAGGAGGTGGTGAGGGTGTCCCTATTTTCCTTACATCATCTGATAAATCTACTTTTGAAATGCTGTTTCCAGAGAATCTGAAACTAAGCTGACTTCCCTAAACCTCAAACCACAAGATTATTGCTCAGGGTAAAAAAAAACACTTTTACTGCTACTTTGATGATTTTCTTGGGGTTTCTTTTTGCTGGAGACAAATTCAAACAGTGAATAATATCTATATTCTAACAATGAATATTATCTACTCTCTTCCATTTGTTCTGTTGTCATTCCTCTTTCCTGAAATTGCCCATCACTGGCACCTTTAACTATCTAGAAAAATGTCAATGCTTAGAACTTTGAGGAGTCTAGTTTTTACTGACATTCTAGTTTGGAAATATTTCAGTGACACAATCATTGCAATTTCTACTTCATCTTGTAGAATAAAATTCTTTTTGATTTATTTAGTCCGGAAAAGAAAGAAATTTACAACGTGTACCACAGGCAGCTTTGTGCTAAGTCCAAGTGCTGTTGAGATGCATCAGCAATAATCTCAAATAAGTCGGCTCAGTTATTTCCAAGACAGACAGACAGTTCATAGATGAGCTTACCCAAAGATTACAGGTACTGAAAAATCATATATAACCCTATAGCTTAAGAGTTTGACATTTTCCAGAGGAGAATTGTCCGGTAATGAGTTAACATTCAGTGTGTGACTTATGAGTCCAGGACAATTTCTATTTGACGTGAATCTGTAGAGATTAAGGGGTCCTTAACAGAGCAGTGTCTTGCAACAGAATGAACTTCCTTCTAGGAAAATTTATCTGACCTGTGTTCTTCTGATTCCTGTTCATCTACCAGGAAGAACAGCCTCTGCTTTGGTGAAAAGCGTTGTCTAAAACAACAAGGCCCATCTCTCTCTGTCTATGCCAACCCCAGGGCATGCAAGGTTGGAAAATGTCTGTCCAGAGCCTGATAGTAGCCTACAGTCACGCCAGTGGTTGGAGGTGTCAGACGGCCATGTACAAGCCTCCTTGGCTGCTGCAGATGCAGACCGGGTTTCAGTATTGTGCTATGTGTGTGGCCTATGGCTCAGCATAAGACAGGAATACTTATGCTCTTTTAGTATTTGTCCTTAGTATTTGAAACAAACCTGATGATTAGCCAATCCTCTTTTTTTGATGTTCACTTGTGGGACACATATCAGCTCACAACAGGGATCTTAAAAAAGCATGTGCTTTTATCCCTTGGCTGATGCTCCAGGGATTCTGATCTGAATCTGTCTACATATAAAAGCAGAAATGGAAGAGAGAGAGAGAGTGAGAGTCCCTAGCTCCCACCACAGATGGCTGATAATTAGTGTACTGCTTCCATCTCCTTAAAAACACAGCAAAGACAGTTTTCTAGTGACAATGTGGTGACTTCAAGCTGTTTTAAATCTCAGTAATGCTCATGAAAAAACACAGAAAGAATCTTTACCTCTGAACAAAAATAAACACTTGAAAGTTTTACACTGGGGCAGATATTATGTGTCCTTCAAATTTTTGGGAATTAAATGGGAAATTTTGTGTGAGTAGGACATGCAGAGTTATGGAAATGGACATGTAGTGGGAATAACTGCCAAAACCTTTCAGGCATAGACATCACAATAGATCTTAAAAGTAAATATACATGAAATTGAAAAGCATAGATGGCTGAACCATCACCATTTCAGTTTCTGGTTTAACTGCCTGGTCTTAACATAGGTCTCTGCTCTCAGTCAGGAATCGCGCGTTCCACTGTGGTGTCTCTTCATTCAGCATATTCAGTCCCATGGCTCCAGGTGTGCATAGTCTGTCCCATCACAACCCTCATGAGCACAGCAGTGCAACCCAGACACTGCAGGCAATGCAGCGTGTGCAATCATCTAATGAATAAACTCTTACCAGTCCTCAAATATCTTTTCCTCCTCCACCTACAAAACTTCCCAGACAAATGGAAATTCCCCAATACTCCATGGTTTACAAAATTTTGTTGACAACACTGAGTTTTCCAGGAAGGTAGGACATAGGACCCCACCCCATGAAGCTCTGTTTGCCTTTGCAATGCCTATCTCGATCACTTCCTTCAGTCACCTCATTTTTTCATCATCTCTTCCCATGTTAGAAGAGGTGTCTCCTATTTATTTTTCTGCCTCACATTTTTGTTTATATTTCTGCTCAAGGGAGGTGGTGACCTCCTATCACCAATAGCTCTGATGAATGGTGAGGCTAAGGCCAGATCCTGTATGATGTCTATAGCAATTTCAGACTTTTACCTTAAGGCAGCACCTTGCTCTTGGGAATGACTCCTTTTCCTCACTAATGGCTGCAGTTGGAGAAGTTAAAAAACCCAGTGCAACTACTAAGATGAAAATGTGGTTTACATGGTGTTCACTATGCTCAAATAAAATCTGAAGTTTGTCATGAAAGCTTGTTAAGTGTCTGTGGGACAGATTCTGACTTCACATCTATTCGGAGATCAGCTATTGCCGAGTGAGATTAAAAGCTGCCTGCCTGTTTGCCCTCAGTGCAGACGAGATGAAAAATAGTCAGACTATGCTTCTTTTGGGATATGTTCATGACTCTTGCAACCTCAGTAATGCAGGTACTGATCAGTTCTGTATGCTGTACAAACAGCACAAAACAAAGTCTGACCATGCCTGGAGCAGCCCTGAATCTGACTTCGCTTCTGAAAGATCATCTACGTGTCTTTGCCTTGTTTCTGTGGGTTTAATGCAATTCCTCAACAATACAAAAAGGCCTGACTGAGGGTCAAGCAATGTGCTTTGAGCCTGTTGTAGTGGTTTAAGCTCAGATGGAAAATCAAGCAGCCAGTCGCTCAGCCCCTCTCTCTCTCCTCCCTACCCCAGTGGAATGAGGAGGAGAATCTAAAGTAAAACTTGGAGGTTGAGATAAGAACAGTTTAATAATTCAAACCAAAGTAAAGTATAATAGTAATGGTTAATAATTATAATCAATAATAATAATAATTGTAATAGTGGGAAAGGGAAAAATTCCAGACAAATGATACACAGGCCAATTGCTCAGCACTTGCTGAGAGATGCCAAATTCCCCTTCCTGAACCCAGATCAAGTCCGCTTCTGGGTAACTCCCTCAGTTTATATACTGGGCATGATGTTCTACAGTGGGGAATATCCGTTTGGTCGGTTAGGGTCAGCCAGCCTGGCTGTGTTCCCTCTCAGTTTTTTTGTGTGTACCTCCTCACTGGCAGAGCATGAGACAAGAAAAAGAAAAAAGAGTCCTTGACTTAGAATAAGCATGACTTAGCAAAAACCAAATCATCAGTGTGTTACCAACACCATTCTCATTCCAAGTACAAAACATAGCACTGTTACAGCTAGTGAGAAGAAATTAACTCTATCCCAGCTGAAACAAGGACACCCACACATGCACTGAATAGGACCAATATACGTTCACTTTTTCCAGATGAAAGAACTATTGCCATACCTATTTCCTGCAATACTTTCTTCCTTTCAGCTTTTTAATGCCAATTCAAAGACTTCTTTTTATTGACTTAGTGTTGTTCTGAAGTGCCTCAAAACCTCATTCTAGTTCCATTTTTAAAGCCTTCCATGAATGCAATGTGTTAGTGACTAAGGAATACAGTCAGTGTCATCAGGTTTTAAACTGAAATTATCTGCAGTTTAGAGGGAAGGCAGTGGTTCCCCAGCCTCTACACATTATAATACTTGCTTCCATGCACTTATGCTGATCTACATCAGCCTAGTAAACAGAAACAAAGTATGGGTTCTTGCTCCTCTGGAGAAAGGAATGGCTGTGAATAAAGAAACACATTTTCTCCCAGTACACCTATATAACAGCTTGCTGACAGTCCCAGAAACTTATTTTCTTCTTCATTTATACCTCTAAAATCACACTGTTCCTATTTTGTTTGGCTAATGTGCCTGCCCACTTTTTTGGTAAATCGCCATGTGGGGAAAATACATGTGTGAAAAAAACTCTTTGCTAAGTTGAGCTGAATTCACTGGACACTGCCAAAACACAAAACAAAGCAACAAAAGCAGTGCTTGGAAAAGATTTTGGGAGACAAATTTCTGGAGAGCCCAGATTTTTGGAAATTGCAAGGGGGCAGTGGGGTGAACAGTGAGAAAACTGTGAAAGAAGATGCTTTCTCAGTGTGAATACAGCAAACACAGAGCTTGTTGGCTTTAATAAGACTCTTCCCTGGTTTGAATGCCTTTGAGCACTGATTTTAGCATATGACAATAAGTGTCAGCCTGAAAGTTATTTTTTTTTTTTTAAAGTTGTCTATTTTGGGTAGTCCTGGCAAATAAATGAAGGGAAATAACTATTTGCGTACACATTTTGAGCAAGGATGTTTAGCCGATGGCATGAAAGTGAGACTTGCTCAGTCAGTGCAGTTTGGATACAGGCAAAGGGAGTGTTCACCAATGCAGCCATTAAATACCCTAGATGTTTGCCCATGAAATAAAAAAAGGCATCTTCTGACCATTTTTATTATTATCAACTTACACTTATTGCATTGGAAAAGAACTGAAGAGAGTGCAGAAAATCATGACATTACAGTAAAAATAAATTCTTACACTGCCCATTTCCATCTTCCAGTTTACGAACATATCTGTTTCTGAGGATATCATACATACTTTGCAATTCTGCATTCTGAAGCTCCTCTTCTCTATACATTCCAGTGCAGATCATTTCAAGCTGGTCTCAATACTTTTTACTGTGCAGCTTTGCCACTCAGGTATAACTTTAGATCTTTGGTTTAATGCAGCTCTTGGTAGACAGCTGGCTCGCCTCCTGCCAGAACTGAACCTCTGCAGAGTGAGCTCTCCATCGGATACAGCAGATGGAACTGGCATGACTTGCACTGTTTTCAAGGTAACAGTGTAGGTTTCTGTCTTGTAGTGCTTGACTGGAAGGCTGTAACTAATACTTTCTCATTTCCCTGATGTGATCCTCAAGGTCTCTCCAGCCCCTGTGCCACCTGCAAATAAAGCTTGCAACTGCAATGCAGTTCTGCAGTCAGACCTCTTTTGGGCACTACCGCACCATTAAGATCTCCGCAGTGTATTTGAATTTTTCTTCTGTAATGAAAGAAAAAGTAAGAGTCACCTTTAGCTGACTTGAAAGCAGTAGCTGAATACTAGCTCAGTTTTTCAAAACCTATAATTGTGGCATTCTGCATGGAAAGCTCCACTTGCAAAGATGAATGTTTCATTAATTTTTAAGAATGTGAAAGTGTACTAGACCATTAACTAGAGCATTTGCCGTCTAGCCAATGCACTAATACCCTACAACAGTCATATTATTTTATTCTGTTAAAATAATAATCAAAAAGCTAGCTAAACTTAAAATGGTAACATCAAATAGCAGTTTTATTCTTATGAATGATTGTTTTGAAGATATTACTAGTTGTCTCACTGAAAAATGACTATGACCTCTACCTCAAAAAACATTAAATAATATAAATCTCACTCTAAAATGCTGCCTGAGAGAGATGAGTTTAATTCTATTATTCATAAAGAGTGTTCTAGCCTGGAAATTAATTATCTCCAAACCTCGTTTTTCTCTATGACTACTCAATACCCTGTTAGCAGACAAACAACACCTGGTGGCTATATCTGACCATTGTATTAATGCAGTGATGATTCCTCTCTTTCTTTAAAACAAGTTTCTCAGATAATATTGGAAATAACAAGAGGAAAGAAAACTCATTGTCTTCTGTAGTCACTCATGCTAGTCCCAAAAAGGCATTAAACTCTCTGACCCAAGCAGAAAGCAGTGAAAAATGAAGAGTGTTTGTAAAGCTGGGTGTGAGCTGATTATATTCCAAAGTTTGCTCATCATGTCTGGTTTCATGAACAAGATGTTTGCCTGGGGATTTCAAATTTTCAGTTAATGTGTATCTTGACCTGGTCCAACATAACCAGTTTGGATGCATGTATTCAAGGAAAAGCAAAGGCATGTTTGGTTGCATGTATCCAAAGAGGGGAAGAGGAAAAGGCACTTGGCAAATAGATTAACCTCAAAAGAGTCCAGAATGCTGACTGCTATTGATATGTTCACAGAAAAGGTTGCTGAAAAATTTTAGGGCAGGCTTCTCACTTTTTACTTGGTAAAATTATCTTTTAAAACAAAGCTAGTGTTTTTTTTAATTTTGGTATTCTGTTCTTCTCGAAAGTCCTAAAAATGAAGAACGACACACGATTCCCATAAGGACCCTTAGAGTAGCGTGGAAACAGTACATTTCCAAAATGTGTGTTTTATATGCTGAATGCCAGTGCATAAAGCACTTTGGGTTCATTTTGTGCATTTGCATCTTGGGTGCTGCTGAGATGCACTTAAGTGTTCACTCATTCTGTTAAATGTAGTGATCCCAAGAACATGAAGGCAAGCATTAGAAATGAAAAAACTATAAAACAAGAAAGCAAACCAAAACATCACAGAAATTATACCTTTTATCTCCAGGTTTGAAGAATCTAGGTGGGACATACTGCATGTTGTAATCACAGCATGAAAGGGAGAAAATGTCTCTGGGAAAGACCAGAGGATGATGTGGCTTTTATATGCTAAAGTACAGTGTTTAAGTGTTGTGCAGAAACTAATTTAAGAATGTTTTGTAAATCAGGAAAGGTCACAAAAGTGACACTATCTTCTCTACCATCTGAGAGAATTAATTTCCTAGTGATCTACAGCATCCTCAGCACTGTGTAAAATATGTTCTGACAGATGCTATGTTCCCTTAATGCACTCAATTTGAATAATTGTGCTATTATATGTTAGCCTCTTTTGTAGTTATTAGAGGTAGGAAACAATATTTATTAGATCTTCATAAGGCTAGGTTTTTAATTCTCATTATCTTTCCTGCAAATACAAGAATCCAGCCTATGCAGGAGCAGAGTACAGCTGCACTGCAGGAAGAAATGGAACACACTTAAAAAAGGTATAATACTACTTCATCCAAATCTACCCATATTTTTCTGCCTTCCTCTTACTTTCTGCATTTTAAATATATGTTATCTTTTTTCCAGAAGAATATTCTGGTGGTATTCTGAAATCCTCTCTTATTGAAATAGAAGTCTTGGAAGAAATCTTTGTTGTTGAAATATATTTTCTGTTTGGCTTGTGATATTATACATTTTTCTGACCTCTAGTATGAGCATTGCAAATTCTCCAAAATAGATTCTGCTACCCAAAAGTTGCTAAGCAACTAATCCTGTCTGATCTATTGTAGTTCAAATAAATGAAACAGACAGATAAAAGGGAGTTTATAAACCTAATGAGTTGTGAAAACAAACAAACCTAACCCATAAACAAATAGACACATAATGTATTTTATCATAAAATAAATAATTCTGCAGGAAAAACAAAGCCTACAAGAAAGTATGTGAAGACATTTTAAGCAAAAGCAAAAAAGGGACAGCATTGTCACTTCATGGGTTCAGACTGGCTGTACCCTCAGTCTGCCCTTTTGCATCCTTAATGGTTACTTACTTTCCTTTTTGCTAGGTATTTTTCTTTGCACGATATTAGTGATATTTATGTAGTTAAAAAGTGCTATTACTCATCTTTCAGAAGAGCTGTTGGTTTGGGTTTTTTTTCAGTTTTAACCCTAGATTCAGGGGAAAGCTGCTCTAGCTGCTCTGTACTTCCATGCACTATTTCCCACTGTTTCTTCTTGTTGCAGTCTGGTTTTCAGAGTTGTGCGGTTAAACCCAGAAGAAGGAGGAGATGGATCCTCTTACTGAGACTCAGAAAGGTGCCATAGGCCTTGGGCAGCCCTCCAGATACCCATCATCGTTACAGCCAAATGGCTTTTCTTGTTTGAGGCGAAGTATGCATGGCTTTTGTCCACATGGGTGTCTGTGAAAGGTTCTTTTTTCACCCTGTTGTTTTGTCTCCCACGGGTCCATATTGTTGGATAGTTAAAACCTTTGGCTTTTATTTCTAGACAAAGGCCCTGATAAACTTTAGCTGCTGCCATAGTTTGCTCCCTTGATTACCTATGCCCAGGGTTTTGAGGCTCAAGTTTATGTAAGTTATTGCAAGCACTGTTAGATTGCACTTATCACAATAATCCCTTGGAAGCTTTCACCTCTAAAAATGATGTGGATTCTTCCTTTCCATGGTCAGGACATCAGTGCAAGATTATTGTCACAAAATTTAGTGTGCATTCTTAAGCAAGCTGATTTTATTATACTAAATCTTTATGTAGTTTGATTTTAGCCTCTCAGCTTCTCACACAAGTGCCAAGACGTCTGTGTTCAGGATACTGGTCTGGCTAAGGTGCTTGTGAGAAGCACAAGGACGAGGGATTCTGTCTGCCTCTTTTGGCTACCACTTGGCTGGTAACAACAAAACAGATTTTTGGACAGATCTTTTATATCCTATAGGAAGAATCAGCTACTATGAAGTAATGCTTCATCTCAGTTCATGCTTGCTTTGTTTTTCATAAATCCTGGGTCAGGTTGTCGTCCATTGACTCTTCTCCCTTGTTTGAACTGTATAAGACACATCTATAACCCTTTCCTGTTGGCTGAACAGACAAAAAAGAGATATAAGTGATACCTCACAGCCTTCCTAGCTATCCTGCTGGTGTGAGGATTGCAGGGTACGCTACTGGTTGACTGCCTGGCCTGTGGGCTCACCTGGAAGAAATAACAGTCATACCAGCTCTAATTCTACAAACTGTTACTAATTTCTGCACTGATTTGTGAGCAGTCACAGCTCTTTACTGACGGCCTGTAAACTTGGGAGGTGTCTTAGAGGAACAATGCTGGTTATTTGAAAACAAATCTTAGCAGTTTCACTGTCTAGTTGTGTGTTTAATTATATGCTGGAAAAGCAACACTGGAGGTCTTTAAAGTCATTACAAGAAGGACAAAAGAAAACCTGAAAGTTAAAATGGTGATTATATGTAAAGTTAATGAAACAGAAAAAACCACCAGCCTCTTTTCCCACTAAGAGGATGGTTCTTTTCAGGCACAACTCAAAGCTAGGACTTTTCCACTGACTTGTTTGGGCCAAGCCTCTGTTCCATTTTAGTGTAAAAGCTACTTGATCTAAAGCAAAGGCCAATACATAAGTAAGAATTAAATAGGCACCTCAAATCACATTCTTTTCTCATTATTATTCACTTGAGAAACAACTTCTGTTCCAGCCTTGTTAAGCTGTTTGACAAGGAAATCAGTCACTCCTCAGAAATAAAGGAATGGAAATGAGTTATTTCTATTTTCTCTTGGTGTTTATGCAAGTTTCCCCTTAAGCACTTACCAGAATGAAAGCTTTTCATCTAACACTTTAATTCTGTACACCTTTTCCCTGGGACTAAGAAAATAAAATAATGGAGGTATTTAATGAAAGGGAAAAAGGAATCACTGGAGAGGAAACATACCAGGAGCAGGTAACTCTCACAACTTACTGAATACAGTCAGCATAATGATTAGACCTTTTTAATGACTATCACTGCATGTGAATGCTATTAATGGAAATTCCAGGTTCTCATATGAAAATCAGATTTTTTTTTCATAATACCTGGAGGAAACTAGCTCTTCCCCTGGTATTTTTAAACAGGTTTTCTCTCAGCATGTCAGATTTTGTCATTTTTAGGGGATCTTGGGAGTGAAGATCTTGGTTGAAATGCAGATATGCATGGAAGTCTTATGTTATGCAGATATTCTGCAATAACTTAAAGAACTTTTTAGTCTGTCAGGTCTTCCACTTACCAAAGAGGTGTTACACTAGGAGTTCTCTTCCAGTGCGGATCCTTCTGAGCTATTCAGTTTAATACTACTTTGAGAAAGACAAATCACTTTTCACTTTCCCTGTAAAAATCCTCATTCCTCTGACAATTCTAGACTTGATCCTGTACAGTGCTGTTCAAGGACCAGAGAGAAGAAACAGTCCCTGTTGGGGCAACATCTGTGTGAGTTTCTGCAGGGAGCAGAAGGTAGGGTTGGTACGGGGGTTTCTTACAGCCTCGCTTGTTATGCCTGCAAAACCATGTCACCACACTTCTTATCAGCAGTGCTCATGAGGATTATTCTTCCTGCACCATAGAGAACACAGCCTGTTTGAAAAGTGATCTGTTGAATCCAAATGAACTGAAGATGTATGCCAACATATCCTTGTTTTTTTCTCCCCTCATCTAGCTCTTGCTTCCTCTCATTTCATGATATCTAATGTGTAGGTGTTAATTATTTTCTTGGTACATTTTAGACCCAATTATTTACCTTCATCTGGTAGAAGGTACTTAGTCTGCCCCTGCAGTAAACAAATACATTATGCTTTCTGCCATCTTTCATGCTAATAAGCTTCCCCTTTACACATATGTGTTACTTTGTAGGTTTGTATTTCCCAATGCCTTGCCCAGCAAATGACAAATTAGCATGACTTGTTTGAAGATGATTTACCAATACAAGCAAATTTTTGCAGAGTCCTGATTCCTGATCCTGTGGCAAGCAAAAGATATCCACTGATAAACTTTTGGTCAGTAGTACTGCTGGTACAGGACTACTGAGCCGTTATGTGTCTTGACTAAGAGTTCTGCATTTGGTTTCTCACCACAGGGCAGCAATTGTGCTCAACACTCAAATTTTGCTGGAAAAGCTAAATATTAGAAATTACCCAAAGACTGGATAAAAATGCATTTTCTTTTCTTCGTTGCATGCAGTGTAAGTGGTCTGTTACTGTATGATGTCTTTTGATTTACAAAGCTGATTTTAGTCTTCAGGAAAAGTGTGTTTTGAATTTTAACTTCTCACATCAGGGTCAAACTTCCTTTAGGAAATGTGAACTGTCTTTTGCTGCAAATCATTTAGAGCAATCTTGTCTTGACAGTAGAGTATACTCCTGCAAGAACAAATATGATTTTTTTGTGCTGTGCAAAACCCCATTCCTGCTGCTTTCTGCCAAGAGGACATGTGCAGTAGATGTTGTGAGACAGTGGAGCAGTGAACTTCAACTAAGCCTGCTGCTGTATTTTCAACATCAGCCCTTGTGTAAATCAATTAGTATCCGTGACCTGTGTCTGTGTTGGTCCAGAGTCCTTACAATGCTCTGCTACAAAGCTTTACAAAGCTTGTTTTATGCCTATTGTAACCTGAAGGTCCACATGAGTGCAAAAAGAATGTAGCCCACAAAAGTAACACCTTGAAGATAATCAGAAGCTTCTCAAGTGCTATGCCTTGAATATGGGTGTTGTGGTTTTCTGTGGCTGGCTTTTGGTAGCGGGGAGGGGTGGGGGGCAAGGCTACAGGAGTGACTTCTGTTAGAAACTGCTAGAAGCTTCCCCTGTCCTATGGAGCCAAGGATAGCCAGCTCCAGGAGGGACTTCCTGCTGCTGGCCAGGGCCTAGCCAATTAAGAATCAGTAACACCTCTGTGATAACATATTTAAAAATAGAGAAGTGTTGTGCAGAAGAAAATTCCAGAGAGGGAGAGGGAGTGAGGACATGGGATAACAATGCAGACACCAAGCCCATGGAGGACCACTGGAGTGCAGATATCCACCTGCAGCCCATGGAGAAGCCCATGCCGGAGCAAGTGGATACATAGAGGCTGTTACCCTGTGGGAGGTCCACGATGGAGCAGGGTCCTGCAGGAGACCTGTGGCTGTGGAGAGACAGACCCATGCTGGAGCAGGTTTTTCCCGGGTAGGACCCATGGCCTTGGGAGGGACGCACATCGGCTCATCTGTGAAGGACTACACCCCCATGGAGGAGCGACCCACAGGACAGCGGATGTAGAAGAACAGCTGCCCAAGGGCTGGACTCACGTTAGCAGCACCGGCAACAACTGACTGCAGCCCCCATTCCCTGTCCCCCTGCACTGTGACGGGGGGAGGAGGGAGAACATGGAAGGAAGGAGGAGTGGAGGGAAGGTGTTTTTAAGACTGTTTTATATCTCACTCTTTGGCTCTTATTCTGTTAGTAATAAATTTAAGTATTATCCCCACTTTGAGTCTGTTTTGCCCCTGAAGATAATCAGTAAGCGACCTCTCCCAGCTCTTATCTCTACTCATGAATTCTTAGCTGTTTGTTTTTTTTTTAACCTCTCTCCTCTGTCTGGTTGCAGAGGGAGGGTGATAGAGCGGCTTTAGTGAGTCCCTTGAATCTGGCCAAGGTCACCCCACTACAGTGGGGAATGGACACTTTCTAAGTGATGCTGGATTCAGATCTTGAATTTTTTTGGAGATAAAACAAATTCATGCATCCATCTTCCTTTCTACTGTAATGCAGCTGGATATGAGAACTGCCCCTCTGTGTGAATCCAGTGCTCCTGAGTTGCTAATTTGGGGATAACCCAGGAGCTCCCCAGCTAATTGTCATCAGAAGGGAGACAATGGAGATGATGGAGCCTCTTGGAACCAGGTGAGAGACTTAACATCTGGCCAATTTCACAAATAGGTGTTCAGCTGTATGGTGCAGGAACCCTCCTTGTGGTAACTTTGCTCTTGTCCAGTTCACATGCTGAGAAGCACCACTCAGTATTCTGGTGGGACATTCTGACCTTTCCTTCCAAACACTACTTTAGGTGATCTGTCTTGCAGAACTGATCAAATAATATATAATTAAAACACTTGTAAACAGGCATTTTAAGCTATTAATGCAGAAGGGGTCATGCAATGCAGTCATTTGTACATCATTAAGCTATTCCAGACATTTAGTATCTGGTTTTTAAAATACATGGAGATGGATTATGCTTGTGCTTAAGTGATCACATAGGACTAGAGCCAGCTGGGCTATAAGGATTGAAAAGGGCAGAGATATGAGTAGTCTCACTCCATCCAGCTCAAGATGCTACTGCAAGGACTGTTGCAGAGTTTTCACCATCCAGAAAGCAAGCTATGACACTATTTTGAGATTTGATTCCCAGCGTGAACATCACCTTGTGCCAAGATTTCATTAAGTTTAATTTCCTTTTCTTGCTGCCTGTATGCTTGTGTCCATGAAAGAGCTCTTAAGTCTGAGTCTTCATTTTTTCACCTTAGCCTGGTACTGGCAATTTCAGACATAGTTGCTTTCCTGTCACAACAATGTGACAGGTGACACAAGGCTGACATAGTTCACCAAAGAAATTACAAGCCTCCTGTTCTAGAGGACTGGCTTCTCTGCCTGCTTTCCTGTCCTGGACTTCTTAACTAAGAACTCTCTGTAGATTTTTTTATTAGAGAAGGAAAAGCCAATAGCTTTCCTAATGAAGGAAGGTAATTTAATAAGTAATGAGGAGGAGAAAGAGTCTGATTAAACTCTGCAGCCCTTTTACTGTTGTTAATGTTAGCCACCTTCTAAAGGACTTCAGTGTCTACAAGGGTCCCTGCTGTTGATAAAAGCAGACAGAAAAAAATCCCAAACAACCAACAACAAAACAAAATAAGTCCCACCCATTCAACTTGTCGACTGTCTTTCCAAACCTCTGCACAGAATCTGAGCAACTCTGGGTGAGATGGTGTGTTGGTTTAAAGGTAAACTGTTGAGAGAAATGAACTCAACTCAAGAGACATTATAAGTCAGAGTTAGAATTTACTGAAAAGATCAGAAATACAATGATACAGAGGAAAATCTGACGCGGTCTGGTAGGAGCAAGGGACAAAGGGTTCTTGGCAAGGTGAATGAGGTAGATAAGTCAGGCTCTATTCGAAGGGTACCGCCGGTTTTATAGGGTTCTGGCAGAAGGTTCTGGAAAGGGAAGGAACTTGGGCGGAGCATGCAAATATGAACAAATCAAAGGAAAAGGGGTGTTAACACTGCGCTGTGGCAATTGTCAGCCAATCAGGGAAAGGTACATAACATGAAATACAGAAATGTGTAATTTTTAACAAATTGATTAACACCTATTTCTAACAATTACAACCTCTATTTCTAGTAACGAAAACATCTCTAACACTTAAACAAAGACTGTGTTCACAGGTTGTTCTACTCCTTCATGGCTTTCTTCTTGCTTTTCATTTTCTTTCTTCCATCTTTTATACGCTTCTCATTTCTGGCTTCCGACAAAAATTGGTTTTAACCCACAAAGAACAGATGTGTGACCCAGCACCCTGGGTCATGAACTGAATGGTGTTCACCAGCCCCTGCACTGGGCACCGTGTGGTCCACCTGAGTACAAAGTAAAAGGAAAGGAAAAACCTGTTGATGAGTATGAAGGTCACAGTCTTGTCAAGAGTGTCAGTCACAGTCCTGTTGAGGTTCTTGTCCTCCTTTGGATTCTATGAGTGGTACCAGAAGCCCCAAAACCTGAAGTTATATATGCTCAGGTTCAGGTGGGAATGCCCAGTATCTCCCCCCAGGGTGGGGAGTTTCACAGTGGGTGATTTAATTCCGTGAGTCATGGGATATTTTGGAATCTTTGATGGTCTAGGTCATTGCAACTGCCTATTGTACCAGTCCCTAATGGCCCATTAGCAGAGATGACCCCTCAGGTTGGATGTGAAGGTGCTGATGCCTACCAGGAGGGAAGTTATCACAGCTGAGTCATTGGTGCGAAGAAAGAAACATTCCTATGCCTCGCAGGGTTCTTTAATACTCAGTTTGTAGCCTGAAGGGTCAGGTGTGCCCTGGGCAGCTGCTGCAAATTATCAGTTATTAACAGTTCATCAGAAATGACACAGAGTGTGTAGAATACACAGTTTTTGTTATACTCACATAGTGCTAAACTTGTCCCAGCTGAGTAACTAGGACAGGTGGGCACCAGTTTCTTTTAGATGACAGTGGGAAGAATGGTGATGCAATTGGCTGAAGAAAAGCCTGTGTTGAGTCCAGCTGTACAGCAAGGACTGTGGGGGTAGTATGTCAGGATGCATTGGTGTCAGGTCTCTCTGCATCAACTCTGAAAGTTTCTATGAAAGCTGCTCTAATCCTGCCTGGACACAGAGGTTGACCTGAGCTCTAGTGAAATGTCAACAGTCTTGCCTTGCATACAAAATCTTCAAATGGTACATTTCACTTCTGGATAATGAAAACATTTCTTGGTGCTTCCAAATGAGCTATAAAAGGGAGAGAAAGGAAAATAAAGCTTTAAAAAGAGAGCCAAATGTCTTTCATCACCTGCTAATAAGTCTTAGCCTAAACTGTATCCCAGAAACAGACAAGTTTAACTTTTTACAGAGTGTAGCCCAGTGCCTACCGGTTTCCTGATATTTTATTCAAAAATAGGGCCTTGCACATAAGACATGGTGCTTCCAAGAGCATCCTGGTGCAGGCAGAAGTCTCCCTTCGTTCACAAAAGATGCACAAGTGGCTCGACAGAACAACAGGAACATTTACAAGATTTTCTTAGTGAATCTCACCTCTTGGGCTGGGATGAGGTGATTTAATGTTTAATCATTCTAGTGTCATTATGAAATGTTTAAAGATTGTCTGCACCTGAAGAACTTCATGAATATGTCCTGAGAGTAAAGCACTTTTATGTCTAATCAGTGTCAAACAGTATCCTTATTTTGAATAGTGGCTTTCTGTTGATTTAAAGAATGAATTCACTCCACCCTTGGTGATAAAAGAACATGATTAGGGGGTTCCAAAGCCAAACACTTAAACAGCACAGAGCACCAGAATTACATCTCCAATCTCATTTCAGCTGCCACTTTATATCTTCTGATACTGTAATTATGTGCACACTTGTTTTTCTTCAAAGTGACCCATGACCAGCTGGTGGTTTGGTACATGAGCAGTTATTTGACATTTATTTTATCTTACTTCTTTATCATACACGCTTCAAATCCTACTGTGAAGGTAGAATAATTAATTTCTTCACAGGCTTTTAAAAAGTGTCTGTCACTGTGCTGTATGGGTGCTTTAAACACAAGACTTCATATATTTCTGTGAACTACAAGGAATATTTTCACTGATGGAAGAATGATTTTAACAGCAACTAGAAAAATATGTCTGATAAAATGTTTGGTGATACGAAGTGGTTCACTGTCACATGCCACAGGAAGATGTCAAAGACCAGCTCTCATTGCCTTCAGCTGAATCTCTGAGTGCTCAGCTCGTCTGTGTTCCCCCCAGCTCAGTGGCACTTGAACAAACGTATCATACACTTAGTGATCTGTAAAATATTGAAGCAACTTACCTCCTGTTAGACAGAAACTCTGAGGTCGATACCAGAGCTGAAATGCAACTCTTCAGGGTAGTGTTTAACTGTACAAATGAATAAACATCCTTGTTATACCTGCAGTCATCCATCATTACACAGTCCTTGTCTATCAGCCAAAAAGCTCAGCACACTGAGGAACCCAACTAAATCCTTGCAGCTGTCTCAATATATTTCTGTACATTCAGTTCTTCAATCAGAGTTACCTTCCCTGTAGTCCTCTATTTCAGCCTTTCTCCATTCCCAACCAGTGTCCAAATCATGTTCGTAAACAAAAAAACCAAAAAACAAGACACAAAAACAATTAAAGTAAAAAATATGACTTCACTGTGACCACATTCTTTGAGAAAAGTGGACTCCTCTTACATCAGGGTGGTGACAGCAAAGGGACCTAGATAACACCCAATTGTAAATTATGCCAATTTTGGTTTTGGATGACATCACATATTAGCAGTACAGCAAACACATGAACATGTGTTGAGTTAAAATAAACTATTTTACATAGCTTTAAAGTTCATATTCTTCAGCTGAACACAAGGTCTTAGTGTTAGTCTTCCTGGAATGGTTTAATCTCTCAAGACCACATGTTGTAATGTAGTGTATATTTTTATGGTACCTGTTTATGATACCTGTTTTCTCTTACTTTTTTTATCCTTTTTTTCATTCATTGTCTGGAATTTTAATGACAAGAACAACCATCATCATCACCATCATCATCATCCTCATCTTCATCATTCATTAGGAAAATTGATGCCACAGATAAATCAACTACTACTCTCAGTAGCATACACCAATTCTTAATATCCCTTTCAAAGAAGAGGTTTTTTTGATATAAACTAAAGTATTTGCTATCCGGGCAAACAGTTCATACTTTTCATCTGGTGCAAACAGAGATGTTGTTTAAATATGAAGTCTTCTTTCTGCTGGTTGGATATCACTACCTTCTAGCTAAACCTAGTGGACAGCTTCCCCTTTTCGTGATTCAGTACGTTGATAACTACGTCATATGGTTCTTAATTTCATAGTGAACACTAGCAGCCAAAGGAGTATTTCTCAGTTTTCTGACAAAAGAGTTAATGCATGTATCTAATTACATTTCATAATGTATTTTCATGAGACTTCTCCCATGCAGGAAAAAAATACTTGTCATGGCTGATATGTTCTTTGGTTAGCTATTAAAGTTGCTGATAGTTATTCTGCTTCATTTGCACTATTTTCAGGATGTAAATCCTGGCAAAAATTTATGTTGTTCCTAAATTTCTCATTGAATGCAATGTTTGAAAAGAGCAGCAGAAGATGTATGTACATCTGGTCAGAAATATTGCAATGTGAAAAGTTGTCTGGACAGAGTAGTAATCCTTTAGGACATCAGTACTAACAGCAATATTAGCAATTTTGCAAGTAATAATAATAGTAAAAAGTAGTAATATTAATGATAACAATAGTAACAGCCAGTATCATAGTCACTGTTTTGCCTAGGGCAGCAGACAGACCCTATCAGTGTCTTATTTTTATTCTTTCCTGTCTTAGGTGACATATGGATCTTCAGTTTAGGGCTAAAGACTGAGCTGATTGTGGATAACAAGGGTTTTGTCATTGACTTAAGTGGAGGCAGAGTTTTCCTTTTGATCTTTTTAGTCAAAATTTTATCTTGTATTTGCTGTTGTACAAGCCTGAGATCCTATTTCAAAAATGGGATAGGAGCTCAGATTCCTTTAAAAGCTTGAAAACATGCCAGAGTTCCTAAGTTATTTATGTCAGTAGGCTAAGGCTGTGGATTTGCTAAGATAGAAATAAAATAAAGTAATAATTTTTAATTCAGAGCATTGTGTCATTTATTTATTCAGGAGACATATATGAATGCACATTTTTCTTCTATTATTTACTGGAATTTTCATCCATAGGTTGCAGCCATCTGTGAGACTAGTGTGATGAGAGCTAATCTCTGTTCTGTTAGAAGCATTCAAAGCAACTCCTTCCCAACAGAATAAAAGCACTGGGAATCAACTTGCTAACAACAAATGTGTTGAGGAGTTGCAGTTTCTAGTATTTTCAGTGTGTTTTTTTCATAGGGCCCCAGACACTAAGATAGTTGGATATAATTTCATCCTTGCCTTACTTCAGCATAAGCTAATTAGGAAGCTCATTATTTATTTGGCACAAATTTAGCATAACAAATCTATTTAACAGGGCACAAGAGACAAAGTAATTTAAAATGAAAGTCAGAATCAAGACGAAATAGCGAGATGGTACATTTTAATTTCTAATAATGCACTAACATCCTAGTGACTCAGTGGTGTCTCAGTGGTGTTTGTGAGACAAGCAGGTCAGCACTAACCTCCCCGAGACTGGCAGGGTTTGCTGATCAGTGTCCTGTGTTTTCTCCTCCTGGTGGCACCACTTCCCCTCCAGTCGCTCACACGGAGTGCCACTATAAAAGAATCCCTACTGTAAACCAGATGGATAAGAGGGAATGTCTCTGACGTGTGACAAACTGGAATAAAAAAACCTAAAACCTATAACTAATGAACATTTTTTGGTGAGTTACCCAAAAATATTGTCCCAGTGATCCCTATTCAAGTTGAGTTAGAAATAGATTTGTTGGGCTGATATGGCACCCTGGTAATGCGGAAATTGTCTCTAGGACTGTTTTTTCATGCTTATGCTCATTTTGGTTTAAAATCAGGAAGATTATGATGAGATTTTTAAAAAAAATGTATATATTTTGTATTGCTTTATATGACCTTAAAATAATTATCAAGATTAGTGAAGGACAAGATGCTCAGGCAGAATATATACTTTAAAGTCACTCCAATTATACTCATTTTCAGTGGAGGTGACTGGGCTTTATCTATTCTAATGTAAATGTGCCATAACTTCTGTCTACCATGGACCTGACTGTTCTCACATGGTTTATGAAATTTAGGGACTGTGCATTTTCCAACCAGTGTGAAAACCGGAGGGTGTCCTTGTCTCTTCATAGTATGTAGGAGTTATAAACATTTACAGTTCTCAGCATGGTCCTGCTCACTTCAACAGCTTTGATTTGTATTGGAAAAGAAGAAACGAGACTTGTTTGAATCATATTGCACTTGAGAGACATGACAAACACTTAGTCTGCTGAAATCCTACACTATTAGAGATGCTTTCCTAGTATCTGTCTGAACAGCTGAAGATTGTTGTGTTCTCTGGAAATAAATTTGTCTAATGATTTTTTCTCCCTCTTCCCTCACCATGTCCCAACACTGATCCCTGCCAGATCCAGAACTGGTGCCAAAACAGAAGATCTACACAGACTTACACCATGGGGAGAGGTCTGTGGAGAGATGGTAGAAAGGAACATCAAAACTGCTTGTTGCTCAGTGCTCTAGTGTGATGATGATCTTTTGCACCATTCATACATAGATGGAGACATATCCACTCCTGAAGGTTTCATGTGCTTAACCTAGTGAGGATCTGTTCAAGGACTTGTTTGCCTCTCTTGCTAGAAAACTCAGATCTTAGAGTTTGAGGTTCCTAATTTGTAAAGCTGTCTGGGAACCTGCTATATCTGTTATCTATATGTTGTTTGGGTGATGAATAAATGAAATTGATAAACATTCTTTGGTATTCACAAAGGTTTATATTTCACAAGTAGCAGAAATGTGCTGAAAAGTCATATTCTTACTCAAATATGAGAGATGCTTGCTGCAATACAGTACAAATATACAAGTACAGATGAGTACAGAATGAGTCTCAGCTGGGATCTTGAGTATTCAGGTGCATATGGTGAAGGACTTGAAGCAGACACCTTTCTCCATCTATTTAGCAATGTTGAAAGGAAAAAAAAAATTTCAAGAAATCTTTGCAAATGGAATAAAACGGGTATGCTTTTCTCTACAGTTTGAGCAGCTTCTTTACTGCTTTAGGTTATAGATTTTTCCATAGGATAAGGAATCAGAAAGGCACTGCATACTTACTACTTTTCTTTTCCTGGAAGAGGATGGAGAGAACTGTTTTGCAAGTTGTATGCATTTGGATGATGATTTATTTTCTTCTTCTTCTTCTTCTTTTCTCTATTTTTTTCCCCCAATACTTTGGCATTCCAGATTGGAACAAAATGACCTCAAGGTAGGTAAGAAAAAGCTTCATGAAATGGAAAAATGCAAATATTTTACCCTGTTGTTCTGTCCTCTGACAGTATCTGTATTTTGCCATAGCACACACACATTTCTCACTGGAGAGTACTTACACTGATTTATAAAAAGGTACATGGATGGCAAAAGACATTTTCAGGTACAATAGGAAGCTGTAAATGACACTGCAATTTCACCTCCATCTCTCCATTAGCTTTCATGTTTGTGCACTTAAAGAGAAAAGGAGGGTCTGGAGACTGCTGTTGCTCACAGCTGAACGGCTTGTAATTCCTCACTCTGACTGTTGCTGATCTGTTCAGGAAACTGAACAACCATAATTGGTACTGAGCAACCAAGGGAGGAGCCACTTCTACAGCAAAGGTGTGAAATGGTCGTGATCCCAGGTAAGGTTTTGGTTAAAAAGAAGAATAACATTTGAACATCATTAAAGCCTGTAGATGGACGTCTTAAATAAGCTGCAGAACTTTACCTCAGTGTGTGTGTGTTTCTGTAGCACTGAAAAGAAAGGGATGACTTGCTTTCCGCACTGAACTCCTTGTTATTTCTGCTCTATGAGTACCACCTTATGTTGTCAGCTTGTGCTGTGGTTTGTTGAACGGTATGTATTATTTTGAACATGAGAAGGGTCTTACTACATCAGGGTGAATCCAAAACCATGCTGCATTTAGTGCTGTCATACCTATCCAAACTTGGGAAAACAAAGAGAGGAGCTATATTTATATGAAGTTACCCATTGAAAACAATTTCACCTTGTTCCTCATGGCCACCTAAAAAAGTGTAAACCTTATTCTGCCTGGTAACATAGAGCATTTTCTAGTGCTTATACTGGCCTCAAGCAAGCTGATTTTTGATGAGTGCTTGATCACTTTTAACCCTGATGCTGTATCAGACATTGTCCCTATTCACTGAAATGTCCCATTTTGAACAGAGAGCTTCAAACTAAGCAGTTTGGAAAGATGTGTTGTGGATCAGGCATTCATGTTTTGGGGAAGGCAGGCAGGCAGACAAGAAGAAGGAAGGAAGGAAGGAAGGAAGGAAGGAAGGAAGGAAGTCACAGTAATGTGAATTTTAAAGCAACTCCACTAAAACAGAATTAATTCAAATTATGATACACTTGAATTTTCAAGAGCTTTTCAGAACAACTTTTCAGATATCAGGTTGAGAACAAAGCACTGCATCCTGTGGCTTAACCCTTCTAATAGTGCATCATTTCCCTGCATGATAATGTTCTCACTCCTGTGTAATGCTCATTGCCTTTACTGCCTTTACTTCCCCGTATCTATTTCATGCACTTCCTCTCTTCTTACAGCCTTTTCAAACACCACTTTGTCAGCCTACCTGAGTCGGCCTGGCTCCAGTAGCCGTGGCAAATTGATGCATTCCAACCGAGTAGCTGCTNAAGGAAGGAAGGAAGGAAGGAAAAGGAAGGAAGGAAGGAAGGAAGGAAGGAAAAGGAAGGAAGAAAAATGAAGGAAGGAAAAGGAAGGAAGAAAAATGAAGGAAGAAAAAGGAAGGCAGGAAGGCAGGAAGGCAGGAAGGAAGGAAGGAAGGAAGGAAGGAAGGAAGGAAGGAAACTGACAGCAGTGTGTAATAGCCTCAGCTAGAGCATAGCAGGGAAGCCGCAAGATGAGTCTGTGAAATAAAGGGGGCCTTTGCATGACATGTTTCCTAGGATTGCTATCTTGTGTGGTTCCTTGGCCCAAGGACGTATTTTTCCACAATTTTGAATAATTTTGAGTGGCTCAGGACCAGTGTGCTGATAGAGGGAGTAGATCCAGGCGCACACCCAGCACTTGTGGTCATATGATCAACCTTCTTTTTTTGACTTTCTTTGTAGTAATGAATTGAATCCTTCCTATAATCTTACAGGTTACCTTCTGAGATGTATTTAGGTACAGTGATTTGCTGGTCAAGATTTCAGTACAGATATATGGACAAAATTTTTCTGAAGAATTCCAAATTATTCCCATTTGATTCTCAGTAAAAGAAACCAAAAGTGCTGTTTCTTCAGGATGCATCCATCAAAAATATACAAGCATTTGAATAAACAAATAACCTATTGATATATGAAAACCCTTCTCAGTGACTTAAATCAGAAACAATCACAATTGCTCTAGATAATGTAAGGTTACATAGAAATATAAACATCCAAAGATAGCTTTTCTGTTGATTGAATTCTGTAACAAAATGGCCACTGGGTTTTGTGAGAAGAGAGTTTTTGCTTAAAAACCTTTACTCTTGAACATCACTAAACATGAAGATTTTCAGGGTCCCATTTAAGATATTTATTAGTTTTTCAGAACTGCCAAATCAGCAACTTAATTAAGTTCTGTAGGAGTTTGTCTGAATTGCCGAATCAGCACCTAGATAAGGATATACAAGTACTGTGGTTGAAATAACGAGAACTGACACCCTTGCATATACTCCTTGGGGCAGAGAAACAGACTGATCAAACTACTAAATATTTCAGCTCCCTTCCAGTAAAAATTCCTGGCAAACCATGATATCAGATTTCTGCGCAGATGTTCATTGGGTAAACAAACACAGAGCTGCACTCCCAATCCAGTCTTTAGCAAACTGGCTAGAATAGTAGCCCTCCTGCAATATAAGACCATCACTCCTAATTACACAGATGTCTTGATTTTCTTTCCTTTTATAAATGCATTAGGACACTGCCAGGTTCCTGAAACAGAATTTGGAATAAAAGATAATTTGCAATACCCTCTAAGAAAAACAGTCTGAATTTTCTTCCTTCTTGCCTTGACTTGTCTTTCTAAACAGTGGTAATGAAGTGAAAAACAAGCTTTCTTGCAAACTTCTGTTGAGTTTCAGGCAACCAAATTTCTACCCCTGATATTGTCAGATGAGCATGACAGAATTTAGCACACAACTCAGTGACACATTGACAGCATGTAGCTCAAAATTTAGGACATCCATACTTTATTCTTCTGCTGCCTTAAGTCCTAAATTTTGATGCTGAATTCCCCCAGAACTTAAATTATTGTTTCTGGGAGTCCCTTGGTGTTCTGGTCATGTTGGTGTAAAAAAAAACACACCAGGCAATGTCTCTATTGGGATTCCAACAAAAATGTTCCTCTAACCGTTTTGACTGAGAAAGATTTAAGAAAACAATGACCCACCTCAAAACCCAGTTGCAGCACTCAGACGAATGTGATATTCATATGAAATGGATATGGTATATACTGCCTGGAATCTTCACAGAAAGTGCGGGTTGAAAACAAAATCATCAGCTTTTTCTCCGGCTTGCCCTGTCTATGTCTATTTTACAAAATGCTAGGAGGTTTAGAAATCAGCAGTCAGAGGGAATGGTCTTGTCAATTAGTAGGTTTTAAAATCTTTCTTGAAGACTTCCCACCTTGCAGGAGCCTCAAGAAAGATTTTCTTATTGTTGGAAAATTCTGAAACAAAGCAGACTTGAAGAACGTCCCCTGAGTCTTCATAGCTCTTCTTTTTATGGGATTCTGTATTATTTTCAGGTTTACTAGTTCAAATTTTACTTTTGCCACAACTGCAGTAAATCCCAGGTTGGAACACCAGTTGAAATTGTCCCTCTGCCTATGGGCTCTGGATTCAGGTGACAATGCTATCTTTGTGATCCCACTTTTGTTTCCTTCTTGGCCTTCTGATACTCCTTCCACTTTTTATTTCACTCTTTTTAAATCATTCCTTAATGGGCTTTTTGTGAGCTTTTATATGTAGAGAGGTGCAACTTGAGTCCAGCTGTAAGCACCAGGAGCAGAAGGACTGGAAGTAGTGGCAGAGACAGAAGTTTGCTAGATAGATGGCAATAGTGGATGTCAGGAAATGGAGTTCAAAAATGGTAGTTCCAGAATTAATATAAGGTCCTAAGCACTGTTGAAAAGAGAACTGTAATGACATGGCTATTGAAGTCACGTATTGGAGCAGCAATTTTTCTTTGAGAGTTCATGTGATGATGTGCCCTACCACAAATTTTATTCAGGCTAGGTCATAGAGACCACTCTTGCTTGTGAAACACTGCAGGTCTTGCTTGTTGCTGTTTGGCCAACAATGAGCCTTGGAACTGTGGCTTTGTCTGTGACTACATGTTTTGCACATTAGGAACAGGGAGAATTACTGGAGTGAATTGTTTAGAGCCAATTTTTAGGCAATAAGCAATCTTTAGGTCCTTCCTCTGTTAAATACTACATGCACATGTAGCAAGAAGTCATCACAGGTTCCAAAACTATAAGCACAGGAGACAACTGAAAAGCCCTTTCCAACAAACAGAGTTGCAATAACAGACAATATGCTTGAAATATCTTGATGAACTACTTGCCACTCAAGAGATAAACTCATCTGCGTCACATGCAGGAACCTTATCAAGACATAAATCACCAATTCTTCCATGAAGAAGTTGAGGAAAGAGAATTACAGCACTGCTATCTTTTCCTGATTTGGAGAAAGGGGACTTTCTTCTCCCGAAAAAGTAATTATGAATCCATAAAAATGATAAAGGATTATTTTTGCTCATTTTTGTTGTCAATATTTAACAATAGTACTTGGAGGAAAAACCCCAACAAAACCATATGCACATACAGGTGGCTTAAGAACTAATGAGAGCAGATTTCCAGTGACTTGGTCTTTGATTTGCTCAGATTAACATCCTTCTGTTAATGATTGGGGTTTATTTGCGTGAATGACATCTACAAATATTGTTTGTAAATTAGTATATAAATATTTTTTGTTTTTGTTTCTGTTGCGTTTCAGTGTTCATACTGGTAAAGAGAAAGACCTTCCTCTGATTAAATAACATGATACTGGCATATCACAGGGAAAGAAAAAATGTGTAGAAAACACCTAACTCAGGATTGCTATGATTTATTGATATATTAATGTGACATTATTAATCAGCAACTCAGTGGACTATACATGGAGTGTCAATATCAGAAATGGAACATAAACTACAATAATAAACAGTTATAAAACTTTAGTAAACACATACACACGTGTAAAGACTGTTCTATGGCAAATGTCAAGAAGGTCTAATTCCACCTGTGCAGTCACAGGCATGCGCGCACACTTGTGCACACACGCACACAGAGTACAGGCTCTGGGTGTCACAAGCCTCTGCTTACAGGCTGTGTGGGTCCCCTGGAGTGCTTCACCAAGGGTGAGTGACTGCACTCCTGCCCTGGGTGTGTATTCAAGTGTGGTCTACAGCTTCAGTGCAGACCTACAGGAAAACTTTTTCAAGGAGCTGATTACAAGTATATAGGATTAAAACAATAGGTAAGGGCCTACCACTCCCACTGCATGTAATATTGAACATATGAGACTGTTTTAAAAACTGGATTATCACAACTCATCCTCTACTTGAGGATGGCCCACTCCTATGTTTCTGCACTGTGTACTGTATTGTGGAGGCAGCCAGAGACAGAGTTTTGACCAGGGCTCATAGTGATAGGACAAAGGGGAATGGCTTCAAACTGAAGGAAGGCAGGTTTAGAATAGATATTATGAAAAAGTTCTTTACTGTGAGGGTGGTGAGGCATTGGAACAGGTTGCCTAGAGAAATTGTGGGTGCTCCTTCTCTGGGAGTGTTCAAGGCCAGGTTGGATGGGGCTATGAGCAACCTGCTCTAGGTGGAAGGTACCCTCCCCATGGATGGAAGGTTGGAACTATATGATATTTAAGGTCCCTTCCAACCCAAACTATTCTATGATGCAATGATACTATGATTAGTTTAGATCTTCAAAGCTGCTCAGTTTGGTACAAAGTGAGGCTGAGTTCTCTGATCACATTTACTGTTTTGGTACCTTCCATGGCAAAATCTGGGGTGTGATTACACAATTTCAATGCTCCCTTAAGGTTTTGCAACTACAAATCCCTGTTTTATGCTTTTAATGAGTTTTGCAAGAATGAAAAATCAGAGAAACATGGACAAATGAAGGATTTGTTTTTCTCATGAGTTTTACTAGTTTTTTCCTTTCAGGAACGGAATTGCTTCATCAAAGAGTTATTGAAGCATAATGATCCTAATTTTCTGTCATTATTTATGAATGCAGAACAGCAGTGTGATTGGCGTGAAGAATGACACTGTAACCTACTCGGGTTAATAACAAGTGAGTTATTTTCAATCTCTTTGTCTCCATTCTGCTCTTTCTGTGGTGTCCAGTCCTTTACCTATTTCAGTTTGATTAGCTATCAAGAAACAGCTAAGTGTCAACTTGGCTTTCAGGCTAACAACTCTAAGTGTGTGCTTGAGGCTGTCTTTTAACAAGATCTGCAAGTAACTTAGGTGGCAATGTCACATTTCTAAGGTACCCCTCTACACTGTTAATGTGAATTAAGTCTTGATTTATGGAATACACCTTTAACCTATTACTGTCTTCAATTTTGAGAATGTATTTCTTCATTTAGTGTAAATTTTCATGGTACAGTATAGGAAGTTAATATGCACAGTTTATTCAGACACTGAATTTTAGTGTATGTAAGTAGAATTAAATATTAAATAGAGTACCTCAACTACTGTCCTGTCTGAGAATCATTACTTTGTTTTGCAAGATGATATCAGTAGCAGATGATGCACAAAAAATAAAATATTAGTTTGAAAATGCAAATTCAGGCAGATATTCCCAGCATAAGGCAAACAAATGGGAATGGATCTGTCATTTGTGGAACAAGCTTTATTAATCATTTGATACTGACATCAATAAGCAGTGTGATAAGAACAACGCCTTCAGGTTTTTTCGGAGAGAAAATCGGAGCTGTTGCTTTGGTATGAAATATAAAGCTTCACAAAAGCTTTCAACGAAAAAATTTAGACTTTTACAGGGATTAAGAATCATGGTTGGACAGAAGCAAGAGATACTTAAGTCAATGTACTCTAAGTATCAGTCACATTAAACGATGGCTAGGCTAAATCTGCTTAAGGTCTATGTTTGTAAACCTTTTGTTATTTTGTGAATAAAAGAAGCCGTATGTCCATTGAAGATTGCAGATAGATGAAATCAGAGTACTTCATACTGTGGTTTGTCTGTCACATAGGATATAAGCAGACCTAGCAATGCTTAGATAAGTCTCAGGTAAAATTCATCTTGAATTTTATGCTTTCCCCAAGCAATATGAGTCACACTTCACTATTTAAGAAAAAATCTCCAAAAGACTTACAAAGGCACAAAAGCACTTTGATGCAGCACAGCTGTATCTGAGATTCTAACAAATATCACTTAAAGAGGAAAATTTTGACTTTTCTACACAACATTGACCCAGTTTGCTGAGACCTAGTGACTACAGTTAAATTTTGGAAGCAGCAGATCAAATTTGGAGGATTAAAATCTTTTAGGACTTAAAATGATGCTGTGCTTTACAGAAATTATGACCATATCTTGCATAGAAATGCATGAAGCAAGTGACAGGAGCAATGCATTTTGCACTGGTTGTACATGAAATGCATGGGCATGTGCCTTTTGTATTATGAAGTTTTCTGGTATTGGCACACTATCAGACAGTGGTCTGACAGAAGAAGGGAAAAAGGAGTTAAACTTTGGGTTTTTTTGCCAAAATCCTCCAGTAATGACAATTGACTCTCTTGGCTTACAAAGCTGTGCACAAGTGCTCTCTTCTTCGTTTGCAGTACGAACTTGTGGCCTTGTTTGTGTTGAAGATCTACTCCTTATTAGTTTCTTGAGAAGGCAATGAATGAGTAAAAGCTGTTGTAAATAAAGCTGGTCAATATATTGTGCTGTCATTGAAATATTCTTCCAAGTCCACTTTTAAATGCTGCAGCTTCAGCAGTCTCTGTTGCAGCTCCTGGGTAAATGCATTAATAAATCCTTAACCAATATTTGCTTGCAGTATCTCAGGTTAGCTGTAAGGACTGAGCAATAGAAAAGAAAGTTGTATCTGATCTGACTTATAGACTAGTACAGACTAGTTACTTCATGGCATTATTCTGCTTTATGATACGTGAAATTGCCATTAATTCACACACGCCCCTTGTAAATCTAAGAATAATCGCACAACCCGGCTATCCTCTTGTAGTGTATGCCTTCAGACCACAAATTCCATAAGTTAATTGGTTTTGCTTTGTGACTCCTGGCATTTTGTTTATTCTGAACTTAGATAATGTATTAAAACTAGTCAGTAGATTGCCATTAGAGGGGATTTGGTACCGTGCAGAACTAATTATTCAGAATATCTCTGGGGATGTCCCCATTCAAGGGCTGAGTACTGAAGGTAGGTGAGTGCTTGTGGGTGAAAACTGGAGGCATGAAGTCGGGAATGATCTCACATACACTGACTGGGTATGTCTTGGTTTCTCCCTTAAAAAGGTAAATTGGAGACAACTCTTCCCTCTCCAGTAGGAAATTTAACTTCACGTACATGGTTATATAAAGCAAAGCTTGCCAGATCTGGCGTTGTAAGTACTGGTGGATTCATTTAGTCCAGTACAGGGGGAAGTAACCTGGACAGACAAGTGGCCTGAGGGGAATGCAGATCTCCGGCTATTGGTTCAAGAATGGGGCTCTGGTGCCCCAGTTGATCATCCTGTCAGTTGTGCAGGAGTCTAGTAAGAGACAGTGGAGGCAAAATACTGTTGCTCAAATGGCTTAAGAACATATAGAACTTAGAAACAAAAACCAAGGACAGGCATAAAAAAGACAGAAGTTAAACTATTCCCTTTTTTTAGCACTGTGATTTCTGTTTTCATCTCGGAAATGTCCCTGCTGATCTCAATAATACACCTCATTTTTAAATCATATATTATCCTAGTGCTTTCTCAATTTGCTTTTCATTAAAGACTCCAGCCTAAAAGGTAATAGCACTCCCGGATTTATAGGTAGTTGACCATGGCCTTTAAAACTCTTCCATTACCCAAAGTGACCAGAATTTATCTCTTGCTTAAACTCTAGTGTCCTTTTTCATGAAAATTCTGGTTTTTAAGTCCTTCATACTGGATTTAACTTCAAAAGATGATCTTTATTGTCTGTTCCTCCTTATGGGGGGGGTTTGGTGGGAGCTGTGTTCAGTTCTGTCAAAGGGAACTGGATGAGGTTTGTGGGAGCTGTGGGCAGGGTAAATACAGTGATGGTAATACAGACAGATCAAGTGGCAGACTTGCAGTAAACTTTGCCTCTTGCTTACAGGGTTCCAGGACATTCCTACAGCAGTAATGGTAAATGATAACATCTGAAAAGCTCCTTCTCATGATGCGGTTAGAAGAGTGAAGTACAGTTTAGACAGAACATAACACTTCTTCCAGCTGCTTTCAAAAGACGGGGGTGGCAGCTTAAGGCAATGAAGCGTTCCTAGTGAAAATTAATTGAGGGTCCTAAAAAACTATACAGGTAACATACGAAAGACTGTGAGAACAAGACCTTTGGCTCTGCGCTGGTGTAGGGTATGTAAATAAAAGATATGAACATATAGGTAGCTGTCCTTCATGTTGCATGTATGAGTGACTTTTCTGAAAAAAACCCAGCTGTTAGATATTGTGATACCTGAAAACACAAAACAAATCAAGATAAAACTGCCATTGCATGTTTTAAGGAAAATCTAGTTCACCAAGTATGAAAACTGACACATAATCTTGCAAGTTTAAGACCAAGTATAATTTGGGTTAGGTCTTTTTCTGAGAGTGCCCTGCTCTACTGGTAATATTCAATAACTACCTGTTTCTTTTATGACAGGTGCAGCCATTTCTCAGATAAATGTCAATGGCGTAAATGTCAAGCTACCTATGGATGAAGAGGATGTGACTCAGTCTAAATCCTGCCCACAATCACAAGTGTCTTGGTGTGAGGCTGACATACAAAGGATGTAAGATCCTTGAAAAACACTCTGGTTATTTTTACTCAGTTGCTTTTACTTAGTTGCAAAATAATATTTGTTCGCTTGTGTTAACCAAAATCCCAAGTGACTGTGTCATTGGTGATGCTCTCTGCAGCATTACCCTGGTTATCTGAAGCAAACAACATACTGGTGAGGCTAGCAGAGACTTTTTTACTCCCATATTCAGGTTTTTTTGAGGAGGAATCAGAACATTGGTGCAGACACATACCTGATGACCTGTCATATCCACCTGAGAAGTCAAGTGAACTTAAATTCCATTGAACACAGTTCCATGCCATTTGAGCAGAAATACCGGGCATGGAACTATATACTTTAGCAGGCATGCAAATGAAGTTTAAAAGGGAAGAATGTCAAAGAAGTTAAGAGGTCAGATGTCTTTCACTGGGCTGCCTTAATGTACAGGGCATCATCAACAAAAAGACTTAGTTCTTACCAGTATTATGTATGGAAATCTCAGAGCAATTCAAATGGCACTGAGGGGTCTTTTTTTGTAGTAGGTCTCTCCTAAAGCTTATAGTTGCACTCAAGTTTTACAGACAATATTCCCTTAATAGCTGTTTACCTAACTTAATTCTTTTGTTTTTGGTTACCATGCAAGACATTACAGGGAGTGAGATATTTAATTCTTATTTATAACTTCTTCTTGATTAGCAGATCACGTTGTGCCAGTACTTTCCTGAGATTAGTTGCCTAAAGAGACAGGTACATGTCTTTATTACATTATCTTTAACTTAAAACCAGTCAATCTCAGTTTAAAAGTACTTGTTTACGTGGCAGGTCCTGATGCATTTGCTACATGTTTAAGAACTCAGGAAAACAAACCTTCACTTTTATTTTTGGTCTCACTATGATGTCAATATGCTTGGAGTAGACTATTAGTAACATTTACTATTTCCTTTATATGCAGCTTTTCCTTTTTTTGTCACTCAGAAATAATTCAAAAAATTTCAGAAAAGGTGTCTGCAAATTTAGGAAGACTGCCAAGTCTGGATTCTCTGGATTACCTCTTGTTACTTTATTGCATATAATTATTTTTATTGGTTTTACTGATAGTACAGTTGTTTTAATGTGTGCTTCATGTTTTACAAGTAACAGAAGGGAATGCAGAACAGAAAAAAAAAACACCAAAAGATGATTCCTAGCCAAACAGCACACAGACGAAGCTAAGATATTGCACTAAATGACTTTTATTATATGTATTTTAAAAAATGTTAATTTTCAAATTAAAGGCTCTTTCAATTTTCAACCAAAGCTTTTTAATTTTCAGCCAAATAATTTTTTTTTAATTTTCAATGACCCATTTTACAGAGTGAACCTTAATAAGTGTGTCAATTTTTACAGCTATTCAATTCAAGTAAAATCCAATCTAAGCATTCTGCATAGATAGGATTTATTCTTTCATTTGAGAAAGAGTCAAAATTAAATTCAAAAGCTAGCACCTATCTCCACCTGTTAATCTATTCACAAAAATATTATCTACTGCATGAATATTCATTTCTTAAATCCTTGTTCATAAACTAAAAGTTTAATATTGTTGAGGCTTTTAGCCTCTTTCATTCTTTTTCCATCTCTGCAGTGTGGGCCATTTAGTAGTTTACTATCAAAAATGGCAATACTTATTATATATTGAAAAGAAACAGTTTGGATATGCCTGATGTGAGGTGATTTAAATAAACATGTGCAAGCTAGGTCATATTTTGAGTTCATAAGAGTTTGTATAATTCCACTTCCAAAAAGTAAATGGTCTTTCTTGATATTTTCTTTTTAACCAAGCTTGAAACCAATACTTTATATAGCAGGTCTCTGGAAAGCTGTATTTCCACTTTTTTTCAGAGTATATGGGATAGTTATGCAGTCAACTGCCTTCATAAATGAGTGATTTTTAGGGTTTTCTCTTCCTTACATGAAAGACCACTGGGAAGAGACTTTCTTTTATACAGGTTCACTGGCAGGACTATTGGGTACAAAAGTATTAAAATTCATTAATGTGGGTAACAGCTAATTCTTTCATGCGCATACGCTGAAGGGAAGGTTTCTGAATTTGTTTGCACACATCTTTTAAAGATACACGTTTCTGTCTACAGAGAGATTAGAAAGCATTCAAAATTTTCTGGTGCATTTACTTTGAAAATAAGGACAATTCAGTTAAGTGCTAGAACCAATTTCTGCATTCTTAAAATGTGTAGGAGATTTTGCAGAAGTTGAGGCAGAATGAGATCGGGGTCAGAAGAGGGAATCACATGTGGAAATCTCCTTTTCCTCCTTAAAATTATGGAGATTTGAATATTTTTTTTCAGTGATAAGGTATATTCTCCACTCTGCTTTTTTGAAAATGTGATTTCATTTTGGTTCAGGAAAAAAAAAATTAAGTAAGATACCTTAAAATTCTTAAGGGGGAGACTTGTTGCAGAAAACTGTTCTGGTCCCTTAAATGTGTAATTCTGAGTTGTATTGTGGCACATAAAACACTTTTAAAAATATGCTTGAAATCAAAGGTCATTCTTAAATGAAAACCTGTCAGAAAGGTAAATTCAAAATAAACTTTTTAGATATCTCTGGAGTTTCCCTGAAGTGTTAAAAAAAATTCTTGTCAAAACTGTCCCCACAAAACACCTAAACAAAATACTCTGAACTTTTTTCTCTGAAATCTAGAAATTCCAGGCTATGATTTCAAGTCCTAGTTTAAACTCATGAGAATATTTACTTTCTAGGCTAGGAAAATTCTTAATATGCTTTTATTAACTGATACTTTATTTTTCATACAGAATTTCTTCTGTAAGGCAAAGGATCTTATAATGCACCCTTTCTGCCAACTCAGAAATTTCTGGTAGGATTCCAGTTTACTTTGACTTTTCACCTGCATATTTTTCTGCAATCTGCCTTCCCAGAAGCACTTGTAAGCATGAGGACATGACAGAGAAAAACAGTAAGTCTGATTTAATGCACTGGTTTGGGCTGCTTGGTTATCTCAGTGTCTTTGGGTGCTTGTTCGTATTTCTCTCTGAGTGCAGGTTTTTCATTTATCAAAGCTCATTTTATTGCCTTTGGTTCCTGCTGCTTTCATCTCTATGGCAGCCGAATGTTTTGCTGAATTGAGTTCTACTTTTTACTGCTGCCTGCAGGTTTGTCCAGCAGAGTACTGTGAAACAAATGCGCGAATCATGGTATCTGAGAACTTGTCCGTAAGTACAATGTATTTTTATAAAAAGTTTTACTACTAGCCACCAGCAAACATTATTTCTTTAAAGAATAATACTGAGAAACGGTTGCTACTCTTCTGGTAGCCAACCTGTGCAATATTGAAGATCTTTTTAATTAAATAGAATGCACTGCTGCCTTGCGTAAGCATTTAATACAGATAAAGCTGGTTAATTAGCTGGACTGAACTGATGCAAACCTGGAAAGTGTGTGCGTTTAGTAGGTTTTACATTTATACTAGTTGTTTATAAATATAAAGAAACGCTGTCATTTTCAGCAGTAATTTTTTACCATGCCAGGGTGATGGGCTCTGTCATCATTCCTGTGCGATATTTCAGTGTTTTAAGGCTTATCAAAAGCATTTGTCAAAGTGGTACTTGTTGTTAAAGATAAGTTGAGCAATACTACATTTTTATGTTAAAATGAATGGGGCCGCCACTTGACAAAACCCATGAAAACAGCCAGCACAGAGAAAGCCTTGAATATTTGAATTAGAGGTGACTTCTTCCTATTAGGAATGCAATGTACACAAGGGAATTCAGTCCCCCTTTCCCTTGCAGTATGTCCTATCTTCCTTCTGGCATTTTGCACAAGAGGAAGGCATTTTCCCTGTCTGTACACAGGGAAAGAGAAGATGCTGAGAAAGCCAAAGACCATGCCAAAGCTAATCTAGGAAGGTCCATGGTCTGAGCTGTTGCCCTTTCCCTCCCCCACCATTGCAGGAAATCCTTGGTTGCAGAAGCTGCTTCTCAGTCAGCTCCACTCCCTTTGAATCCCACATTTCTGGAAACTGGAGCACTTATTAGGTGTCTGCAATAGCTTTCTTGTGCATTCCTCTCAATGACAGGCCTGCTCCCTTCTTTCCTAAAGCGAACGTAGTGCTGGTGAAATATGTCAGCATGGCATGTGGAGAAAATGGATCTGCTCTGGTCACCTCCAACACTGGTGTAGCCCTGAGGGGATGGGTAGCGTTTCTGTCTTGCTTCAGAGGCTCTACCTTCCTTCATCCATCTGGAGGCTACTATTAAATGGAGTTTCTAACCATTTGCATTTGTGTGTAGGAGGTCCACCTGTGCCGCGGTTATGGGCAAGG
>VWZG01002722.1:0-38222 GCA_013396735.1 Grallaria varia
CTAGCCATGATGATGACACAAAAGCAGCAGATCAATCCCAACACGAAAATAGTGCCTTTAGAGTTGACAGCACTTAAATTTAAACTAGCCTGATCAGGATTGGAATCAATGGAAGAGGATCAAATGGCCCCACCTTGCTCTTACTTTTTACTTAAGCAGACTCAAAGATTGCCAGTGGATCTTATTCTCTCCACATACATATCCTTACACAAGGCACTCTGTAGCAGGCCCAGACTTCCCATTAGCCAGTCCCCAGATCTCATGTCCTACCTATGGGCTAGTCTAGCTTGATGTTTGCTCCTGTCTCACAGAAACACATAGATCTCTACAGTAGCTGGCCCATAGACCTGTGTTCTCCTCAGTATCTCCCAGATTGCCTGAACATCTCTCCCGTTTGTCTGCTTTGAAGTCTGCAACCTTCCTGTACCCAAATGCACACACACAGAGCAGAGACCACATTCACACAGAAAAATGTCTAGTGAATGCTTAAATATGACTGGCTCTTTTATTCCCCTTTCTCTCTGTTTTCCCATGCTTGTTAGCTGCAGATCCAGCCTTTCTCAGCTCACATCTCTTCCCAAATCAACAGCCTGACTCAAAATAATTTTTCTGCATTTATCCCAATCTTGCTACATCCACACCTAAGTCTGATGTTTCTGAAGGACTGGAGAGGAGACTACAGGCTTGTCTATGTGAATGTTTTGGGATAATAAATTCTCTATAAGGGAAGACTAACAGTCTCATTTGGTCTGTGGAGTTAATATCTGTGCCTGGATGCTTCTCTGTATCTGTATTCTACTCTGTAAAAATTTATCTGGGCACAGAACTGTGAGGTTTATCTCTCTTCTGTACATAATTTTAAATTAACGAGGTGTTAGATGTCAAGACCAAATTAAAAGCAATTCAGAATTTACTCAAAGCTTGTGATGTTAAGACTAATGATGTAGGAAAAGGCAGTATCAGACTGAAAACAATGTTAAAATTTTACAGTTTATTTCATTAGCTAAACCTTTTAAATATCAAATATCACAAGCTTTTGCAGTGTGGCTCTTCTCTTTGTATCACTGAGTGTCTTTCAAAGCTAGCATTAACCACAAGCTGATTTTGAATTACAATCAGAATTCTGGTTTCACATGGACAGCCGACACTTGGCTGGATAACACTACAGGGATCCAGATGAGTATCTACAGTTTGTTCTGAGGGCATATAAAATCAGTTTGTTACAGTGGTATAGTTACAGGTTTTGTAATAATTTTGTTCTTGAATGTCAGATTTGGGCACTTCTGAAGAGGTCTCAAATGTGTTAGGTTTCAGAGTATTCTGCAATACTTACTGTTTTCTTCTCAGGACTTGGGAAATAGTGGATTTATAAGTACAAAGCAGGGAATAAGAGGGTTTTCTATTCATAAAATAATAATAGGATATTTTTGGTATGAGAAGTTCAGAAGGCATCCATATTTGATGGTTCTGGTTTGGTAGTTGTGTGTGCTACTATCTGCAGAGGTATGCAGTGCCTCATATTCAGAGGAAATAAACAAAGGGAAAAGATTTTTTGCCACTGTGTATTTATGTGACTATTGACAGAGCTTAGAGGAAAGAGCATACTAGTGCAATGATTTCCACTTAATGTGATCACTAGCTAATTTGGTCCTCCCTGTTATTTGATTTGATCTCCAGGAAATAAATCATTTCCATTGATTCTTACTGTGGATTCTTATTGCTTATTTTGCTCACGTCCACTTCAGCTAATACTAGATAATTCAATCAACATTTATTGAATCTGTCATGGAAAAGGGAAGAGTAATCATGTTGTTTACAACGTAAAAATAGACTCGTATCATGTGTCTTTTCTATTCTCCTTTTCAGTTTTCCTGCACCAGGAGATAATGACTTGAAATTGGTAGTTACCTTTGAGAGAAGCTGGAAATTAACATTTTATGGCACCTGCAACATGGCCAAGCACAAGATAAAATAAAAAATGTAAAAAGCTATCAACTTGGTTTTACTCTGGTTTATACTGATGTATAAAAGAGTTCACACTGTTGAAGTCAGGCAGGCTATACTGACATGAAAGCAATCAGGCCAACAGATTACATCCCTGGTCTGTCTTAGCATTAGGTAATGAGCATGTACAGAGTGTTGTTCTTATATTGAAATTTCAATAGCATTTTTTTCTTAGATCATTTTATCAACATGCACTTTAGGTGCTCCCCTAAGGCCCTTGTGGATAAATCATCTACTTGATTAATGTAATCCAAATAAGGTGAAAACAAATAGCCAGCCCATGCTGAGAATTCAGCTGAGGCAGTGGCTGTGAAATTTGTAGGTGGCAAAATTTAAGTTAATTATTATGGGAGTCTTTTGAGTGACTAATGCAAAGGGATTTTATACTAGCTACTACTATTAACATGAAGGGGTGCCATGGTGATGATCCTCCTGCTCACTGACCAGTGATCATATTCCCTAGGCATTGTGTGAAAACCGTGGTCTTGTTAAACACAAATGCTTCCTACATCTTTGCCTCAAAATATGGGATCCCAAACAGGTTCCCCTATTGAGCAATGGACAAATAGGGTTGGATTTTATTTTGATTTTCAGTGTTGTGATAGCCTTTTTCATAAAGATACCAGTAATAAAATCAAACTGCACCTCAATGGAGCTTAAAATGTTTCATATGCAAACAACTGGTACTAATTGAATCTCTGCTCTAATTTTATCATGCTTCATTTTTATAGTCAACCACTCAAAGAGAGTAGATATTTTTGCAGCATGACTGAAATGTTTTTGTTGCATTTATCAGGAAATAAGTATAATTTTATTATAAGAAGATGCTCTGTACTTTATTTTAAAGAGTTCAGATCTATACTTTGCGGATTACTCCATTGTATTATATAAGACAGTGGAAAAATGAAAGCCTGATGTATTTACATTTTATAACATGATTTTAGTCAAGGAGTAAGTATAAAGAAATGCCTGATAAAGATCACTGATTTCAGTTCTGTGCTAAGCACCTATTGCCTGTTTAACTTGAGAATGCGCCCTGCTCCAAGGAAAATGGGGAATCCCATCATAAAAGTCTTCCTTTCAAAAAGCGTTCCTCTAAAGAGATGGTCATCTTAGCAAAATGCAAATGATTGTACAGAAGAGTGGGAAAGAGAGGAAAATTGTCACCTGTCTGAATCATGCAATGCAAATGTTCTTCCCATATCTCTTTAAAACTTTCTAAAATCTTGTCTTTTAAAAGCTCTTTAAGAATTGTCTTTTATCAATCTATTAAAATGGCGATCCATATGCTGTTATATCACAGAAAAGCTTATATTTAAATAGTTGTTTTACAAAAAAAACCTACTTTTATTACCTGGATGTTTGATTCAGCATAAAAACTGACTTATGTGTCGTGTAGAGTCTGGTAGAAACCAATATCCCAGTCTTGAAGAGATCAGTGTTTCAGGGTCTGGTTCCACAGCTCAAAAACTGACTCCTCTGCAAGATACATCACACAATATATACAGACTGCTGTCACGATGCCAACTTACACTGATGTAATTCTCTACTGGCCTTTTTAGAGGCTTATAGCCCTTAGTTGTTAAATAATACAGCCTGACTGCATCAAACAAAAATGATAGTTTTAGTTTAAGTCCCCCTCATCAGTGAGTTACAATGTCATTTCAGGAATGGAGGAAAAAAGAGCATCAAATGTTTAAAACAAGGCACCTTTATCTTCCACAGCACAGGGATCTAACAGAGTACAAGAAAGAACTATCTTAACACACAATTATGCATATTTCTAAAACTAATACACTCCATCAAAGCTATCTAACAACACACAGCTATAATTAAGTATTTACTAAGGCATATTCTATAGAATTGGTGAATTCACGCAGCCCTTATCGATCTTAATTTCAACTTTATTAACAGAGTTCTTCAGATGTATCGTTCCGCAGAATATTACCAGGCTTCTTGTTCAGTTTACTGCTGGCCAAGGTCGTTTTTCAGATTCCTTTGTTATCAGTGAGGTCTCTTTCAGGGAAGCTGCTTTTGGCTCCTTCTCAGCACCTGCATCTGCTCCAACAGTCTGCATCAGAGGGAAACTTGTGAGAAGCAAGCCATTCTGATCTGACAGGAATCCCTACGTCGGGGTGAATCTATAACCTTGAATAAGTAAGCAACGTATAGTTTTTTAGACAAAAAACTCTTCTAACATCTGAGGGCAATAGTCCATTTTGGCTACTGTCAGACCTCCAGCTGTGCCCAGTCTCTGCTGATTCAGAAGAAACATGCAAAATAAAACAAATGGCATCAGTTTAGCTAATTATGTATCAAAACCCCCCTACTTCATGAGGTATCACGTTCTAAAAATTACTGATTCTTCCTATTAATTATAAAGGAAAGCCTAAGGTGGCATGCCCTGTTGTAGATAACTATTTTGTAGGTGGATAAAGTCTACCCACCATGCTATAGAAGCTCAGAAAAATAATGTCCCAAAATAATACCAATAAAGTGACAGTTCATTTCAAACTTCTAGAATGGACATCTTCATCTAACACTTTGCTATTTTTGTAAAGAATATTCCAGTGTGAAATCAGTCCCACAATCTCAGTGCAGTGGCTGTTCATTTTCTCGCACAGAAGAGAAAAACACGGACAAGAGAAGTCCAGTCCACGCTGATTCCATGTCACTTCCAGAATGAAATGCAGGTCTTAGAAGAGCTACAGCATCTTCTGTAGAGAGGAGGCGCTTACTACTTTCTGTTGCCTACAGGAATCTAGGGTGACTAAGTCCTTAAATGTATTTCTGGTAAACACCTTAACTTAGGAGGAAGGAATCTGGACTGTTTTGTCTTTGTAGAAATTGGTTAACTGTTTTCATGGAAGCCAGGAATAAGAAGAAATCAATCTTGCAGATTCAGTAGGTTATTAAACGTCATTTGGGAAAATGTAATAGTGATGTTGTTTTCCTTGCAGGCATATGGCACTAATCTTGTTAGAGTAAACTTTAGAAATTCAGAGGAAAGAGAGCAATAAAGGTATATTTGAATGAAGCAGCACTGATCCAACAATCTGTAAAGGAATGAAATAAACTGATGAAAAAAGATGCAGTCAGTTTGAATAATGAATGAAAATTGTGTATCAGCCTAAGAGATAAACACAGAAATAAAATTTCCTTCTGAAATTAATTGAAAATTCAATTCAGTGTTACTGCAGAAAATCCATAAAACTCAACTAACCTTGCCATGAATTTGTTGACAGGCAGGAAAGACAGGCTGTGCATCTTGCTGTTAGAATCAGTGGTGCTGAATCAGGACCTCTTGCAAAGACAGCAACATATTTTATTTGCCTATGTAGCAAAGATCATAGTATTAGAGAGATTAAGTTCCCTTCTCATTATTCAATGAAAGGATCAGGACCATGTGTGACCTGTTCTGATCATTTCCTTACTGTTTTCAGCCAAAATCAGGTACTCCTTTTGCATGTTTTTTTGCTTTATTTCACTTTATTCAAATGAAACCTTGTCTGGCAGTGGTTTAATAATCAGAGACTGTTGGGTTTACTGTATGTAATAAAGGTCAAATGCCAAAAATACCGCGCCTCAACTGTCTGCTTAAAATATGGCTCCAGAGAAATAAAATATCTAAATGGACTATTTTCTGGTAAAATAGAAGGGAAAGTATAAACTTCTTAATTCTCTTTTAACATTTTAAGTGAATAAGGACATTTTTAAATTTTACTAAATTAATCTATTGTACTTAAACTCCACATTAAAATACTCTTTCTGTAGTGTTAATCAAAATGGTGATTATCAAGTAGTACAGTGTTTGCCTGGGGTAAAATTTATTTTCATAAGAAATGTAATATTTTTTGTTCATATATGCCAGCTGTTCAAATCCTCTTCAATAAAATGAAATCTAGAGAATGGTGGTGTGTTTTTTTTTAAATCTCTGTTCTGCTCTCTTTCACCGCTCTGTGAATGAAAGAAGTTATTTCATTCCTTGAAGTCAAAAGTCTAGTAAACCAGGATTTCTGAGTGAAGATTTTCTGTGCCTTATGAAAGCAAATACAGAAACAAAAAAAAAGAAAAAAATTAACAGGGCACAGCCTCACTCTCTTTCTTAAACAGAGGAGTAAAGGCAGCATGAAATCCATAAATTTTCTCAAAATCTGAGTATTTGATGTGTATAATGTCATCTAGTGACTTGGTCCACTTTCTTGCAGAGTGCATAACTTGCAATATCCAAAACTCTACCATAGCAGTCAACATTTGTGAACAAGCTTACTTGTGCCTGTTTAAGAGGAATGGAAATCAAATGTGATTTGTTTGCCTGAAATCTAAAATAATAATTCGCAAATTTTTTTGTTTTTCTCAAGTTACCAAATGTGACTTCCCAGTGCATCCAACACCATAATAGTGGAGATTTCTATTCACTTTGAGAATCACTGTCATAACCACTTGTCCAGCTGTTTACACATCTTCTCTGGTATTTTCAGTCTCCAACACATGGAAATTTGCAAGCAAACTCATGGCCTGAAAACTGCAGCAGCTGTGGAAAACATTCATTCTCTTATCCAGTTCTGTCCAGTGATCTTCTGTCCGAAGAGAGAGTTCTTTCTTCAACAGAACTCACAGAAAAAGGGTTTGGCGTCACCATCATATCTTTTCCCAGACAACTGTTCTCCTCCTCTTCGGCATCTTACCAGTTTGTTCAATTCTGCCAAGCAGTTCTCTTGTAAAATCACTCCCTGCTCCATTTCAGCCAAAACAAAATGTATTATCAAAGTGTGTTTAAACACTTCAAGGAGCATCTATTAATATTTGGTTAAATTTTTAACTCAGAATAAGTCAAGGTCCACCAGTACAGGAAGACACTGTACAGTCCAGTCCAGCGTCTCCCTCCTGTATGGCTTAAGTCTGCCTCTATTAGCTAAAGCCTAAGTATTATCCTTTAGACTGAGCTGAGTAAGTGCCTCAGTCAGTACCTTTTCACTGAGAGTTCCTGATTTCTCTAGTATTCTTTGAATATGTTGAATCAACAAATATGCTTTGAAATAATTACACTTTGTAATTCATCCAACGCTTAGGTGAGTTTCCTTTTAATTTGACAACTATATTGTTCATGACCTCTCCCAACTAAATCCACCTAGAGCAGAAAAGTATCTTTCTTATTTCAGCCGTGTAGAAAGACTGACACAATCCTAAACAACATCTTAAAGCCAAACTTCAGATTGTCCAGGGACTGCAAATGTAATGATCTGTAATATCTTTCTTCCCCCATTCAAGGTGTTCATCTCTGTCTGAGACATTTCTAATGTCAGATTTCTCTCCACTGTTTAGTGTTTTTAATTCCATTTGCTGTCAGAATCTTATCCTAGTCAATACTGCATTCACACCCTTGTTCTGATCTTCCACTTCTTGTCATTGAAGTTGTCCTTCTATACTGCATTTCCTCTGTTTTAAATAATGCTTATCTAATCTTCCTGATTATCCAGTGGCCATTGATTTTTTTTTCTCCCATTCAGCTCTGGTCTGTCATATATCCACACTTGCTAATGAAGAGACTACTTTGTGTCATCCTGACTAAAAACCTTTACACAGGTTGAGAGTTTCTTCCTTCTTATCATAGTTCTGAAAAATAAAGGTCAGCGGTGTTTGGACTAAAATCACCATCTTACAGGAAGATTGCCATTATGTGGAAGGATTTCTGAAGTCAGCTATAGACATGAGGTACTAAGATCCCATTTAAGAGGTATAAACCAGCTGGAATGAGATTGAAAACACATGGTATGATCTACATGACTAGATCTATAAGTACTTCTGATTTCTCAGGTTCAAGAGCTCCTTATGGTTGTATCTTTACTCCTCTATAGGATAAAATCCAGGCAAGATTCATGTCTTCACTTTTCATCACATACTCTGGATTCTACTGAAAGTCAGATGTGTTTGGTATATACAGCCCGCTACATGGCTCCCTTTTCTAGCTGGATTATCAGGGTGTCAGGTTTTAAACGGTACAATGCAATACTTTCCAACCAGTAACTTGCAGCACATCAGCTATAACCTACATGTCCTTGGAGCACAGGTGAGATTATGTTGTCCTTGCAGTAAATACATATTCAGAAAAACTTAGCATTCATAGATGAGAATGCCCATCCTAGAATGTGTAAACAGCTTATAGTGTAAATAAATTAAAAACTCTTCTTAACTTTGGCATATTTTTTTGTTAAAGAGATCATTGTCTGCTCAGTGAAACTAAACCCAAATATTCAGATCAGAAGTTCAAACTATAGCTCATATCTGAGGACTTGCATAGTGTTGCTGTGCACCTATAATGTAAGAGTGTATGTATTCTCTGTTAGCATCCATGTTGCATCTCCTATTGTTTCTATAATTTTTCAAGAACGATGTATTTTACTGGTGCTATATTATTCTTCCCATACTTCACCCCATGCTGGTTTTGACTGAGATAGAGTTAATCTTCTTCACAGCTGCAAGTAGGGAGGAGGCTGTTTTGGATTTGTGCTGAAAACAGCAGGGACGTTTTTGTGATTGCTGAGCATTACACAGAGTCTTTTCTAGCTCTTTCTGCTCCTCACACCTCCCAGCCAGTAAGGAGGCTGGAGGTACACTTGAAGATGGGAGGGATCACAGCCAGGACTTCCCCAAAGGATATTCCAGACCATATGGTGTCATGTTCCGCTTACAAAGCTGTGGACAGAAGGACAGGTGGATTTTCAGAGTGATGATGTTGGTCTTCCCAAGTCACAGTTATGAGTGATGGAGCTCAGCTTTCCTGGGGATGGCTGAACTCCTGCCTGTCCATGGGAATTAATTCCTTGTTTTGCTTTGCTTGCAAACATGGTTTTTGCTTTACCTATTAAACTGTCCTTATCTCAGCCCACAAGTTTTCCCTTTTACTCTCTGATTCTCTCCCTCACCCCAGCACGTGGGTTAAGCAAGTGATCATGTGGGATTTTGTTGTCATCTGGGATCCATGACATCCCCCATAAAAGAAGAAAAAATATCACTGCCACTGCCTGTCTAGAGGGGTGACATTTACTGACGTTAAAGAATTCTTAAAGGATAGCCACAGTTAGGTGATGGGGCAAATCACTTCTAAGAAAAGAGGCTAAAAAGCAGACTTCCATCAAATAAATGCTTAGACAACAGAAAACAGAAAAACAACAGGTTGAGACAGTAATACGTCCTGTTTATATGTATATTAGAAGGCCAAAAGTCTACTTCACTGCAGAATCTGGATGAACACACAACTATATCTTATCTCCACACAGAACCTAGTTCCAGACACACACAATCGCTTTTGCACACTGGAGGCAGATACTCAGGTATCAAAGGAGGAGAAATCTTTGTTCTTCTACCCCCTTCCCAGTTAAGCCGAAAGATTTTGACAACAGCTGTTTGCTTGTCTTGAGGGAAAGGTAAGTGTGCTGAAACACATTAGTATGCTGAGCCTACATACCCCCATGTCCCTCAATTCTTTTGATCACAGTGCAGCCACTATTATTGGGGACACATGGGGCTGATAACATCCTTGAGAGAAACTGGCCTCCCCCACCATGTGGTACACCAATAAGACTTCTGTAAAAATTGTAGAAACAAAAATGCATAGGTGGAGCTTTTCTTGACTATAAATGAGTTAGTTCACACCACTCTTATTTCTGGAATATACACTTTCATAAAAATAAGATATCCAAATAATTTCAAAAAGTGATTCTAAAAGATGTCAGAACAAGATTGTTTGGGCCTAATGGGTGTTGAATTCTTGGTGGCGAGCCTTAAAAGCCCTCGAAACAAGTACTTCTATGGCCCTCTTCTACACAGTGTGCTGTTCTTTTTCTCCCTGTTCTTGTTGTCATGTTTAAGTATGGGAAGCAGATCAATTGCCAGAGGCTTTTGATCAGGGGCTGTGACTAAAGCACCCCACAAGGAACTCTGTTTTCTTGCTCACATAGAGCCCAGTGGACTCTGCCTGGAAAAAAAAAAATAAGTTTTTGTCTATCCTCTAGTCAAAACGCTCAGCAAGGGCTAAATTGCTTACCAGTTTTGTTGAGATTTAACTTCTCTGTCTAAAATTTCCTGGAGTTGCTTAGAAATATGTACTCAGTAACCTTTTCTTTGATAGAAATGTCTTTCTTTCTCTAACTCTCATGGAAAATCTCTTTCCATTTCAATTCCTACTGTGTTTCATATAAAACAAATAACTTTTATATCAATCTTCAAAATATTTTTTTTCTTCTCCTACATTAGTATCAGAGGCTAAGATATTTTTCCTTTTCAAAGATTTTTCCTTCAAAAATGCACATGGGCCTAATTAGAGCTCTTGGTTGAAATGTTTCTAATGAAAGAAAGTTCATATTTAAAAGGCTATAGTATTGCAATACAACTCATAAGGGAATATGGAGGTAAGCAGAAATATCCCAACAGTGAATTTTGTTGTGCTTGAAGAGTAAGTCCACTGGAAAATTTCCTCTGTGTTGGGGGTTAAATGTTTTAAGAGTTTATGTCCTGCCTAAGTTAGGCTGAATTTGAGCTGGAAAGCAACAGCTTCCTTTGTCACAGGAGGATCCTTCACAGCCATTCACTTTATCACACAATTTCCTCCCTCTGGGAAGGACAAAACATCATCTTATAATGCAGTAAAGTACTTTGTGTGTAACTGTCTATATCCTGCGGTGACATAACTAAGATACTGCTGTTCAGCAATCAGAGCCCTTGTAGCACCCGTGTTCCTGTGTGACATGCCGCAAGGACTGATGGTGCTTTGCTGCACTAGCCTTTATTTGTTCTGAAGTTAAAGGCATTGCTATCCTGTATTCAAACAGCCACTGTCCTCCATGGCTCTGTTTTAGCAATTCCAGCACATTAAAGGACTAGTGCCTCCCTAAATGTGTGGATCATTAAGTTTGACAGCACAGTAGCTGAACTTTACAGTCACCAACTTCCCCTAGAATCACAGAATCATTAAATTATAAATCTAGATAAGAAACGCCTGCTTAGTAAACTGTATGGTCACATCTATTCTGCAGCTATCTCTGTCACAGATGGATTTCAATGGATTGAAAAAGAAAACAAACAAAAAAAAAAAGTCTTTGCAGAATGTATCTAGTTACAGGACTGGGCAAGTTCCAGTGTCAATAGGTACTTTGCACCTTATGGATACAAACTGAGACAATACCTCTTTGAATGCTCTGGGGAATCTTTTCTACAACTTAGAGGATGCTGCAATTTTTTCACTTGCCCGGAATTATTACATTGACAGTACTCACTACCTGATGTTTTCATCTCATTTTAACTATATTCTGTCTTTATTTGATTTATGCTACATCTTCTATTCAGGTTTTAAGACAATATGTGACCGACCAATCAATGTCAGAATGATCTAGGGCTTTTACAGATAACCTGCCTTTCGCTCTGATTTTGCAAGTGTTTCTCCTAATGCTCACCCATGTCACCTGCATTACCAAACACCACGAACAATTCTAATCCTGTGTGTACTAGTTACTCAGACTCCAATATCCTTCTGATCTTTTATTAGCAGGTATTCTACAGGTGGCTGTTCACTACCTCACTCTCTATCCTACCTTTCTGATAATTTCGTTATCCTTAATGAGCATCACTGCCCTTTGCCTTTCCAACCTAGAGGTCCAACGCTACTTTTTCCAGTTCAGGCCAATAGGCTACCAGATACCAGCTTCCCTACTTGAGTTGTATTCACCATAAATGCTTTTGGACAATCAAGGTTTGATAATTATATCTTCTGTGTACAGATTTTGGCAGCCATTTTTATGATACTGAACAGTTAAACTTTTCCAGAGGTTACTGGCATCCCTGACTATACATGTCAGGATGATTTTCACCTTTTTTCTGCAATCTTATCTTTAGCTTTGGGTAAATATATTAGCACTGTATAAGATATGCTGTCAGACTCATAACAAAGAGCAAAACTTTAAGGAAATTGAAGTTTTTTTACCTTTTTTCTTTACAAGTAATAGCTGATCACTCTTACTGGGAACTACCTGTTTAACTCCTAATCATCGCTAAACACTCTGACACCATTTTGATGGTTTACACATGAGATTTTAATTCCCGTCAGATAATTCTGGATATACAGGATAAATCTGTCAGAATTCTCCCTCATGTAATTTCATAACATGTTTTTTATATAATCTGTCTAGAAAGTCATAAGAAAAAAACTTATTTTTGCCTTAATTTTACCTTGCATTAATTTTTGAACAGGATGCCCTCTGGGAACCAAATGGGAACTGACATCCTCAAGACACTGAACTATTTCATCAGCAACAGTTGATATAAACTCCGGTGACCCTGCCCACCAGGAATGGGAATTAGACCATAGGCTTAATTTACATGACTGAATAATGGTGGCTTATGGACCTTAGTGATCTGACTCAGACTTCAATGAACCAGATACAAAAGATGCAGGATAGAGCAACTACCCTACGGCAATACTTATTCTGCTTCTACTCCCTTGAAAAGGTATTAATTACATCATCTGCTTGCTCAGAAGTTCAACAGGCTGACGCTTTCAGAACTATGTTTAGAAGAAGATAAATGATGGAAGTGAGGTCAGCATCCATTTACGGGATGATTATCCTGCATTAAAAATATCTGTGTGTCCACAGATAGGGATCTTTTGCATTCTTGCCTGAATCTAAACTTAGACTTGGCAACTGATTAAAAGTACAGTAGCATCTCCCTTAAAAACTCCTCAGACTGATTTTTAATGGTAGAGGTTGTAGGGTGCAAGTGCCCTATTTATTAAAATAATATGTTTGTTGCAGTTCAGAATGAGTCCAAATGTAGTTTGTAAGGGGCAGAAAATCAGTGAGAACTGGGACTGTTTTCAGGGATTCTGGACAATTGTATGAAGTTTCTGGGTATCCATATCTGACAACAGAGCAGCCTTGATGAGAGACCGCAGTGTTTCTTGTGTCAGAAGCAATGAAAGACCCCAGTATTTCCTATGTCAGAAGCAAAGTAAGGAGAAATACAGGGCTATTACCTACCCCCTCCCTGTTATCTCTCTATACAGAGGTTCCAATCCAATATTTCCCAAATTCTGCAGAACTCAAATAATTCAGAGACTAATATAAGTTTGAAATGGTATAATCAGAAGAGAACAACAGTCGTCATGATCCTGTTATAGAGGATGTGAAAAATCCTGTACTCCCTGGAAGGCCGTCAAGAAGGGACTTTATAGTGCCACAGCTTTCAGAGCTAAAGAAAATCACTAACTACAGCAGGGCCCTACCTTGTCTGACTCCTCAGCATTGCAACAAGACCTGTAATTTTAACCCAGTTTGAAACACTGCACAGTAACAGATGTGTTCCTTTACTCCATGTGTGTATGTAAGAAAAAAAAAAAGTTCTTTAGACATACATATCTGCTGAGATATCTGGAATATTCGTTACAACTTTCAGTTAGTCTTTCTGCTTAGGTTTTTAAGTCATGAAAATTCAAAACTCCAGGGAGTGCCTCTGAATGCACCACATTTAGGAAAGACTGAAGCTGACCTTGTTTCACATATCTGATCCAGAGTTGTTATGGGGTGCCAATGCACAGCTGTGGGCAGTGGGGGCTGCAGGGGGGCTCTGTGAGGAGAGGCCGGATGTGCTTCATGCCAAGCACAGCTGGTTCCAACCCACCTACTGCAGGGCACGGCTGAGCCCACAGCCCAGCTGCGGGCATTTCAGGGTAAGGGTGTGCAGGAAAGGAGTCAGGGAAAAGGTGTGAGAAACATCTGTGCAAACACCAAGGGAGGAGGAGGAGGAGGAAGGGGAAGGGAAGAGGGAGCCCCATGTTTGAGAAGATACTCGCAGTGGAGAGCGCCCTGCAGCAGGTAGAGTCTGGAGTAAGTCTGGGAAAGGAAAGGTGTTTCAATGTTTGTGTTTTTATTTCACTCTACTCAAATTATTATTTCCTTTTGTTTTAATAAAATAAGTTCTTTTTCCCCAAGGGTGATTGGTTTTGCCAGTGGTGATAACTGGTAGGTGATTTTCCTGTCTTTCTCTCCACGTGGGCCTTTCTCATTCCCACGTATCTGCTTTCTCCCCTTTGTCTCACCAAGGGAGTGTGAGAGATCACCCTAGGGGTAGTTTGGCTGCTGACCAAGGCTAGCCAGCCAAAAATGGCAAAGACCCAAACAGGTTAGTCATTAGTACATAGTCCTGACACTCTTCATCTGAAAAGATGTTACCACGTGCATGCCTACAGCAGGTCATTGGCACAAAGATGTATCCTTTAGGTCAATACAAAGCTTTCTGGCTCCCTTTTTTGTACAGAGGTGGGAACAAGTCCCACTAACTAAACCACTTACTGAGGAGTTTTTTCTTGTTTCTGAAGCCATTCTGTGTGGCAGTAAACAAACAATATCAGAAATGGAAAAAGTCTTGTGAGAAATGGGCTGGTGAAGAAGGAAGAAAAGCTAACCTGAATACCTTAAAAGCTGAAGCTGTCTCTATTGTTTAAGATGGAGTTTTGTTGTGTTTTTTTTACTAAGACACTGTGTCTTCTTCCCAAAATTCCTTGGGAGGAACCCTTATCTCCCTAGCTAGGTCTGAAAGAATGTATCCTTGAAGTGTGTTTAAAGTTTCTTATTGGCTCTTAGTTAACCCTTTCCTATTGGTTGTTATTCCTAGTTTTCTATTGNAACTTTTGGTACATTCTGGCATGGCTGTCCTTTCCCTTTATCTATCACAGGGACACAGGGTCCCTCCATGTTTACCAACCTGCTCTCCATTTCCCCCTCTGTCAGAGCTGCACACCTTGTACCCTACTCAGCCCAGTCTCTCTTGTAAAGAGACCAGCTGCTGCTCACAAGTTCATGGGGAACACTTTGAGAGCTCTATGAAGTACACTTCGAATACTGCTTCAGCAAAAGTCTTATATAAGGACAAATGCAAACCAGTGCTTCAGCAAGATGTGCAATATGTGTGATGCTTTCTTTTTTCTCCTCTGTGTTTTATCCTAATAGAAATAACCATTGTGATTTTTGTCTTAATGAATGGAACAAAAATTCCCTCCAGAAAGTTTTATCCAAGTTACAATGCTGCCTCCCAAGGTAGCAGCATCACTTCCACATGCACAAGTTGTTCCATTCTTGGATACTTAACTCCATATATAGGAGGATTAGATTCAGTTTTCTCATTCCTTAACTCATATATACACTTACCTATAACTGAGGTCTCCTATTCCACACCTCCTTGCTAAGAAATTAGGTCTGTGAGTATCTGAGAGACAGGATGAGAGAGTTTCAAAGTGCTTGATACTTGACAAATTCTAGGCACAAACTGAACTCTCTAGTTTCAAAAAAACTCACTCCAATTCCATTGGAATTAAAAATATTAGCAAAATCTAACTTGTGTTGATATCCAGCCATGTAAATTCAAATAAAAACATGAATAACAGTTTAAGCTTCATCTGAGGTATTCTCACTGGTTTCCTCCAAAAATATCTTAAAGAAGGACAAGGTATTTTATATTCACAAAATTTATTGGGAGAAGCAGATTTCAGTAAATAATATAATTTATAGGTGATAATAACTTTAAAATCTGATTTCTTGGAAGGTGTACAATGTTTCTGCTTCTTGTTTGATAAATGTAACTGCAGATAAATTACTCTGAAAATTTATATGCAGGAACTGCAGTCACTAATTGGAAGCTGTAAGCATCAGACACTTCACTAGCCCTAGCCTATTTCTGTACCAACTAATAGGATTATTGAAAATTCTGTCCTTACGTATTGTGTTCAAGGAGAAAAGCACTGAAAAATGCAAAGGCTTAATTTAGGCACTGTTAGAAATACTTTGCAATTCTTTGACTATTTTTTGCTGACAGGCAAAATGAGCCACCAAGCAGGGACCAACAAGCAGTGTATGTAGGGGTGGTGGGGGAAAAAAAAAAAAAAAAAAGAATAAATTAGAACAGCCTTTACATTCATCTCATTGTACAACATGTACTTTTCATTACTGCTTATATACATTTTGGTTCATAAAATTCAGCAGTATAAGGTGCACATAATGTTTTCAATTCAGATTACTAAAAAAGACTTCTTAATGGAGAGGTACTAATATGAGCTATTTCTTTCACGTATGTCCCTGAAATAAAATAGTTCATCAACCTCTTCCAGCTACATTTGCCAGCTGAGCAAAAGTAATAGACTCTTAAAGGTCAAAATACAGGTTGTTATAAATGCCTGGTTCACTTGCTAACAAGATGCCATAAAGTTTCACAAAACTAGACCATTACCTACTTTAAGTAAGAGGTCTTGGGCAGTCATGTATCCCAGTATTTTCATTGATATATGTTTACAAAGTCGGCTGTTTGCACCATAGCTTTTGTATTATTCACCTGCTGCAAAAATTAGAAAGGCTTCCTGAGTTCTCATATGCAAGAAAAGGCATAGTTTTGTATATATGCAAAATTTCCTTCTGCTTACTTTAAAGGATTTGAGGACTCAGTAAAAATATATTTAATAAGATCCATGAAATAAGTCCATTTGAATGCTAAAGTCAAGCGATTTTAATAAATCTTTAGACTTTTTTTTTTTTTTGAGTAGCAATCAACTATCCAGCTCAACTGCAGATAGTCTCACTTACCTAAAGACTGCCTAAATTGTTTTTTTTTCCTTGTATTTCACAGCTATATCATAAAGGATAATTGTTCCTATGAACAGTTAAATAACTACTGAAATTGATTTCATTTTCTCTCAAAAAAAAAAGAGTTGTATCTCATCCTGTTTTTTGTCATCCTCTTTACACAATATCTTTAAATCAAAATGAATATTTAAATATTTTTATTCTTTTGAAAACCACACTGAGATATGAATGCTATACAAATGCAAAACAACCTTAGTTCTCAGTTTATTTTCTCAGGGACTGACTTTCTGCTTCAGCAGTTGTAAATCACAGGACAAAGTTAAGGGAATTTTAATATTTTTTTATACATAGGCATAGATTATTTTGTATGTATCTATATTTGCAATGTTCGTATTAGTTCCCTCTATTTTTAGAATATCTTCAATAATAAGGTTATGTGAGCGAATATTCTATGTATTATTCAAGTAAGGTCACTTAGTTTTGTAGTTTTTACACGTGTATTTTTCACATGTTTATTTTGCAAAGCATCCATTTTTCTTTTTATCATTAGTGTTGCAAAAAATATAATTGCTTTTTGAATAAGAGAATGGAGTAGGTTTATTGAAGCAATGTAATGGGTATGTCTTGCAATTGTGATGGTTCATGCTGTTCTTTGATCCAGTTTGCCTTACTTTCTGTTAGTCATTTTTTCACGAGTGGTTTCCTGCTATCCTTCCCTGTCATACATTCACAGTTTCATTTAGGAAAATGCCAAGTATTGTAAAGAAATTATTGTTCCGTTATGAAACTTTCAGAGCAAAGACCAGCTGACCTCAGCATATTATGTGCTTATTTATTTGATTTGCATGTACTCTGACTAGTCACTGTTTTTGCAGTCTGTGGTGGGTCTGGCTGAGCCAGAATTTGTTTCCCCATAGGAGCCCTCGCTGTGCTCTGCATTGGTGTCCATAACACACCCATATTTTGGCTATCACTGAGCACAGCACTCACTGTTCAGTCAAGGGCAAGGTCCTGGGAGGGGACACAAATAGGCCAGCTGACCTGCACTGACCAAAGGGATATTCCATACCATATGACGTCAACCCAGATATAAAAGCTGGGGCAGGAAGCAGGAAGGGGAGGCACTCATTGTCTCCGGTTAGAAGATTTTAGGAGCCCTGCTTCTCAGACGCGGTCGGGGGGTCCTGCTGCTCATGGGAAGTAGAGATTAGTTGTTGCTTCTGCTTTGCGCGCGCGCACCCTGCTTTGCTTTGCTTTCTGTATTAATATACACTGCCTTATCGCAACCCACGATTTGTGCTGGTTTTTTTTTGTTTCCACTCTTACTCTCTCCCCCGTCCAGCTGGGAAGGGGGGTGATAGAGCAACTGGGTGGGCACCTGGCATTCAGCCACGGTGAACCCACCACACAGTCCTTTTTACTAAAATGTTAATAAATTCCATCTGTTGATATAAAAGAAATAACTTTTTCTTCTCAGCACACAAGAAGATGCCTAATGAGGGGGAAACGAGCTACAGCCAGCCATCCACCCTGGCTTTTCCCAGCTTTCTGGGGGCAGGTGAGGACCCATTTCTAGGAGGAGACTCGGATGAATGGCCCATTCAGAATGTTCAGAGAGGGTGGTGTCTGAGTTGCCAGCGTTTCTCAGTCTGGCTCAGGGAGAAGTGAGCTCAGTGCTGTCCTGTGTGCACTCCAAGTGGAAAGGCTGCAGCAGAGCCGGGTGTGTCAAACTGTGAGAGAGGGTGGGGTGCTTTGTGGCAAACATGCACCTTACATGCACGGGGTTTGGGAGCAAGGACTTGCAGAAGAAAAACAATTGGTCCAGACCATTTCTGAACTTCAATATCAGTTGCCTGTGGCCCTGATCTTTCTCCTGTGCACATGCGCTTTCCCATGACTATATCCCGGAAGGGTGGGGATGATAAGAAATACTTCCCTGTGCCTTCGTTTCAGGCCAAGATTTCCACTGGTGTAAATACAGGATTCAATAAGGTAGGAACATAGAGAAAGACATGCCCACAATTGCATGGGTATCCTCCACCAAGAGGTACAAGCTATTTATATTTTTAGGGATGTAAATGCAGAAGATGTCTGCCAACAATTCTGTCCAGCTTTTAATAGTACAGAGTTGAGAGACAATGAAAGGGGTTTGAGGTGTGAGCATGTTCATTGTACCAAATGCCCAGGATGTTTTTCAGTGCTATAAATATCTTCCTACTCTGCCTCCTTGTTTTTTAGGGCTGGACTGTGCCAAGCTGTTTGCACAGGATACCTCCACATAAGTGGTGCTAGATGCCCTTGCAAGGAGAGTATATGAGCAAGCTGCTCATCAAGCAGGTCATTCATGCATCATCATCGTCTGGCCATGTGAGTGTTTGCAGGAATTAGGCATGGTGTTGGCCAGCTTGCTGGTCCAGTGGCCTTTGTGAACAGTGTAGGTTTGCTGGGAGGGAGTGTTGAGTAGGTTATGATGGCCTTGAGGATCTCATCAAGAGACAGAATGAAGAGTGGTTGGTAAAGTTAGAGTAAGCCTGTTGTTTTGAATGTCTGGCTTTTGACAGGGATCTTCCTAACAAGGGGGGAAAAAAAAACCAAAACAAACAAGCCACAATTTCTTTCAAGGTCTTTCTGAAAGTGACATAAATGACAAAGGTATGCAGTGTCCATGGCAATGCTCTGACTTGTCTTTGCTGTGAGTGTTTTGGTGGCTGAGTCATTGAGAAGCGTTTTTGAGCTGAACTATGGTGTGGACCTGTACCTTCCACGTCTGTTATAGATTGACTGTTTGTTATACCTTCTGTTGTGGTCCAGCATTTGTGTCCTTGTTTTGCTAGGCAGCAGATTGGTGCTGGACCATCACATCAGAGCAAGTTATAACTTTGGTCCTAACTCTTTTCAGAAACATAGATCTAATTTATAAAAATAACACCCCCAGACCTATTGCCCTTCCTAATACCAGGTATCACTTTCAAAGAGAGTTGTATAGCAGAAACCGTTAACTCATAAAAGATTAACAAATAAAACCTGTGCCCAGGAAACACCTTGGAGAAGCCAGGATACACCCTGAAGAAGCCAAAGATGAAGCAGGATTGTTCTAGTAGGGCTTAAAGTACAAGCTGTGAGACTTAAGACAAGTTCACTGAGTATGCAAACAGATGAGCTTTAATTAATGTGTAGTAACATCTAATCCTATGGTATGACTGGATGGTTCTGAACTTTACACTGTCAGAAAACAAACCTCCTAAACAAACTTCTAGATGAGGCAAACTTATCCTAGTATCACTGCTGCTGGCCTGCAGCTATGTTGTGTAGGTTTGTCAGTGTGGCTGTTGTTACTTGTGTCTTTCATATAGTTGTATTTCATGTGCACGTAGTACCAAAAACTTTTGGGAATGTTAGTTATAGATACTCCACACTCCATGATCACCATGTTATAAAATGGTGACATGTTAACATAAGGTTATGGGGGGATTTTTTCACTTTTTTTTTTTCCAATCTTATTGGTTGAATATAAAATTGGGTGTGTCATCCTTTGGAAAACACAGGGATTCAAGCGATTGCATTAGAATTCTAATTTTGTGCAATTTCATACCAACAAAGTAGTTCTGCAGGCTTTACTGTCTTTGCTACATCACAGTATCATAGAGTCCTTGACATAAGGATAAATTCTTCAAGGAGTGCGCCAACTTTATTCTTGAAACTTTATATTAAAAGTAACTCATTCATGGTATAGAGCACAATTTTTATTTCTGATTGATTTATAAAGTACAATCTATATCCTTCAGATTACTCCTTTGGCTTTAGCCAGCTTTTCTATCTGAGGATGATTTTACACTGAATATTTTAATTAAGAAAGAACATTACCAACACTCAACATTAACAAGTTTCAAGCCTAAGAAGTTTTTAAACAGAAGAGAAGATTAGTAGAAAACTATTGGCTGTAATTTGTAGGACCTTGGTACTTGATATAGTAATGGCAAAAGATATATCCCTTGATTTATTTCAACCCAACAGGGTGAAAAAATTATGTTAAAATTAGCTGATTTGTGGAAATTAATTTAAATATGGTTCTGCATGAGTGAAATCATAGTAACTCAGAATATCTTGTATTCACTATTCATAAATGTTGTAAAGGTTACAGAATTCTTCCTGATCAAAATATGTCAGTTCTATTTTAGAGATAAAGAGTTTCTGAGGCAGGCAAATAACTGAGATTCATTCTGATTTTCATAATCATGAAAGTTTGCCTTACTTTGGTTGTTTAAGTAATAACCCAAGAAAATGCTCATCTTGACAGGTTACAAGGCAGCCTATTTTGTGAGATAAAATTAAACAATTTCTTCTTTCAGCGTCCCCCATCCTAAATGAGGCATTTGCTTATCTGTAATACTCTGATGAAACGTGGATTAAATATTTCAAACACATTCTGAAACCCTGAACTCCTCGGAGGGGATAGATTGCCTCAACCTTTCAAAAAAGAAGCAGAGAAAATGTTTGACCATGTGCTGCATTCTCTTCACTTCCCTGGTGACCATATGCATGCTACCTCGATTTTAGAGGTGATCCAGCATGTATGTTCTTCTGAAGAAGAGCTCAATGAGCCACAGTACATGGTCAGATCCAAATGAAATAGCTTGGGACTGTACATTATCGACAAGGAAGAAAGCACTGAGACAGGGAAATTCAGTTTGCTTGCTCAGTTTCTGGCATTAGCCCTGGCTGTTGTGTGTATCTTGCCTCACCATTGTAACTATTTCATAATGTAGTTATGTTACAGAGTGGCCTGTGCAATCCTTCAGAACAGTCATTAGCTGTATATTCAAGAAACTGAATTTTTATGCCAAGTTTTGCAATCAGTTCCTCTCGTGTGATTTCTTTAACGATAAATGCTAAGGATAAATCTTGATTTAGCACCTTCTAGATGTAAATAAAGGCTTCTATTGGCTTTTTAGACCTTTAAATCATTTGGATGGCTGCTGAGATTATTAGCACTATTATTTGGTGGATGCAGATGCAATTTGCTCCCTCTTTATAGCAACACTTATCATCTTCTCCAGGTTGGAAATGTTTATTCATATAGCGTGAATAAAGAAAAACTGGAAAGATTAGTTATTAATATGAGAGATTCTCTATTTTCAGGACATACAAAATGAACATATTTCCTGAAATGGAACAAAAGAGCAAGAAAACCTAGGTGGAGAAAAATGTAATTAAAATTAAAAAGTTGTATGAAAAAAGTGAATGATTTTTTTATTAACACGCAATGAAGCCAATAGGCCAAATGCAGGATTCACCCTGGGTTAAACAAAAAAAAAAAAGATACTGATATCTCCATTTGGCCAGGAATGGAAACTATACTGGTGGCACAGCAAGATAGAGACAACTTTCATAATACAGCTGCCAATAACACAGCTCACAACAAGGGAGATGAATCAGCAGCTCTCTTTTTCTGCATCATGCACTTCAACATGAACACTTCTTTCCATTTCTCTTGTCAAACATTATTTTCAAAGTTCTACTGGCTGTTGGGAAATCTTAGTGCAGTAAAGTATATTGAACAGGTGAAAAAAATGCTGAAATGAGTTTTATTGAGACAAGGGAATTACCATTGAGGAAACATTGTAATTAAAGTATTCCTTTATTTTTGTTTTCCTTAGATAATTTTATAGAGGCCTGAAAAAGTAGTGATAAATGAAGTAAACATATTTTAAAGAAATTCAAGCCAAATCCATCAACATTTAGGGCCAGAAGTGGTCCTATTGATGTCTGACATCAGTATGAGTAAGCACTTCAAGTATAGTAGTGTACAGAATGCTGACACAGTGGCCTCCGCTGAGCATAAAATGTGTGTTTCATTTATGCTTTGCTGTTGAATGTTTTTTTTCCAATCAAAACAAAGTGCAATAATGTAGTATAAATGAAAATAAAATTAATATTTAGAAGAGAAAATGTTAGGATACTAACTAACAAGTGTTTATAATCTTTCTAAACACAAGCAATCTATTGCTTCTGCTTTTTTTTCACATGTAGCGTCAAATCCTATGGTGTTTTTTACTACATAATATACATGGTCTTAATTGAGTCATTTCTCTCATTCTCTTTTTTTTTTTTTTATCCTTTTTTAAGGGTGATTCATTCCATAGATTATTTCGCTATCTTAAAATGGCATTAACATCTTCTTGGAAGTTCCTATCCCTCCTGCAGAATATCAGTGATAGAGTCAGGCATATTTTCTGCCTGTTGCTGTTAAATTGTCAGCAAAGGCCCCACCCTCAAGAAGCCAGTCTGTTTGGGGGGAGTTTGTAGAACTCTTTAATATCATTGTCTTTTCCTAACCCTGAAGGTTCACATTGTCATAGTTTCAGAAGGAGTGCTGGAATCCTGAGTGGACACATACAGTTAACATATATTATTTCTTATTAATGTTCATAATTATGTTCTATAAAATCGTATTATGTGTGTGAGGATGCATGACAATAAGTTCAGGAAAGCTAAAATACCTCCACTGCCGCCTTCTATCTGACTGATGATTTCCTACAAAATGCTTCTTGTGGCTTATACTGTAGGAGTGTAATATGTTCTCATCACCTTCAACTGACACTTCTATTAGAGTCCAGAATTATATAAGAAGCCGTTTACTGCCTGTTCATTTCAAAGTGCTCCTTGGGGGCCAAAACACAAGAAAAAAAAAGAAAATGTGGTTATAAATTCAAGATGAGAGTGTATATAGTACAAATCCTGGATTCAAGGCATTCTTACTGAAGTTGTGTATGTACACATTTACGCGACTGAAACATACCTTGACATTATTTATCTTGCTTTTCCTCCACTCGTATTGGGTTTGTGTAGCAAAGTTTCAGTAGCAGCAAGGGATGGCAGAGGACATTTCAGGGATAGCTTCTGTGAGAAACCACTGAAAACTTCCCCTGTATCCAATAGAGCCAATGCCAACTGGCTCCAAGATGGACTTGTTGCTGGATAAGGCTGAGCCCATCAGTGACAGTGGTAGTGCCTCTGGGATAACATATTTAAGAAGGGGAAAAAGTTACTGAGCGTAAGAACATTGCAGCCAGAGCAGAGAGGAGTGAGAATATGTGAGACAAACAGCTCTACAGACACCAAGGTCAGTGAAGCAGATGAGGAAGAAAGGTGCCCCAGGTGCTGGAGCAGACATTCCCCTGCAGCCCATGGTGAGGCAGCCGTCACCCTGAAATTCATGGAGGTCCACACTGGAGAAGAAATCCAACGACAGACCCTGAAGGATCCCGCACTGGAGCAGGTGAATGCCCAAGACAATGCTAGGACCCTGTGGCTCCAGCCCACACTGGAGCAGGCTCCTGTGAGGATCTGTGGACCCATGGATAGAAGAGAACACACCAGGGCAGGTTTGCTGGCAGGACTTGTGACTCCAAAGGGGACCCACACCGGTGCAGCCTGTTCTTGAAGGACTGCACCCCCAGGAAAGGACTCTGAGAAGTTTGTGGAGTACTATCTCCCATGGGAGGAATACCACATTGGAGCAGAAGGACTCCCTCCCCTGAGGAGGAAGCAGTGGCAGAAACAACATGAGATTCCCGCATTCCTCACCCCATTGCACTGCTGGAGGGAAGAAAGTAGAGAAAAAGGAACCTGGAAGTAGTAAGTGCTGGGTTGACAGGGTTATTAAGATTTGATTTAACTTCTCATTATCCTACTCAGATTTTGATTGGTAATAAACTCAATTAATTTCTCCATCTCTAGTCTGTTTTGCCCATGATGGTAATTGCTGCGTGTTCTCTCTGTCCTTGCCTCAACCCCCAAGTCTTTCTTTATAGTTTCTCTGCCCTGCCCAGTTTAACAGGAGAATGATAAATGGGCTTTGGTGGGCCCCAGTTGTCAAGCCAGGGTCAGCCTAACAAACTAGGCATGAATTCCTCCTTGGTTTACAACACTGTTGAACATAGAAGCATAGTATAACGAAGGCCAGAAAATAACTCCAAGATCATCGAGTTCAGCCTTTGACAGAACACCACAATGTCAACTAAACTATATCAGTAAGTGCCACATCCAGTCATTTCTTGAACACTTCCAGGAATGGTGGCTTCAAACCTTCCCTGGACAACCCATTCCAATGCTTGGCAAAACTTTCAGTGAAGAAATACTTCCTGATGTCCAACCTGAAACTCCTCTAGAACAGTTAAGGGCACTTTCTCATTATTCTGTTACCCCATGCTTCCTACACTGTTTCTTTCCCTGGTTTAGTTTCAAAGTAAGAATTCTTCACAGTAGGGATTATCTTTCTCTTAAGTGTACTCCCTATGCTCTGCCACGATGGGTCCTTGAACTTTGCATCACATTCCAAGTCAATACTTGAAAATAGAATAGTCTTAATAAATTTTTTGGCAAATCATTTAGCAATTCCTCTATGAATTAAGCAGAATTAATGTGCTTCTCAAAACATGCCAGTGAATAACAAAACATGATGATAATTTGGGAAATTATTAAAGGGCTACAAATGCCAAAAATATACGCTCTTGATTCATAAGCAGGAGACATTTTAGAACGTATGTCACTTCTTGGCTGACTGTTCTATCATTACCTGAGCTATGCCCCAGTCTTCTCCAGCTCTGAGCCCTACCACGGGATCACCCTGAGAGCACTGCAGGACATCATTGGGCACGTGGAAAGTGATATGAATATGGAGAATATTTTCACAGTGAAGCTGTAATAGGTGAAAAGGCAGGGTACTTTAATTAAAATGTAGCTACGAGCAAAAAAATTTAAACCTTATGTTCTCTTCAAATTCTTAGCTTTGAGAAAAAAGCAATCATGAATTGTTGAGAACAAAGATGCTGTTATATCATTGTTTGTTTATTGTTTGAGGAAGTAAATACACCAGCAGTCTTTTGTTAAGAAATATCTTCCCTGATTTACTTTTTAGTTACACACTGCAAATATTGAATGGGAGCACAAGACACAAATAGTACAGTAACACAATACAGATAATTGAAGTGCAAAGCAAAAGGTAAGACTCCTTTTTTACTACCTGGAAGCAGAGCCCTGGAGGTCTGTAAAACCTGAATATGTGTGTTAGAAACAAATTCTGATATTAACAATGTATCATTTTTAATAGAAACCGTGTTCTAACCATCTACTGAAATGCCAGGCGTCATATGCAAGACATACTTTTGTCACTTCTGCAAGAAAAATGTGTTTACTGACTGCTAAATTTCAATGCAAATAGATATGCTAAACTAAGTAAACTTTATTCTAGAATCACCTGCTTAAACCAAGTCACAAATATGTAACTGCATCAATTCTCTCCACATAATTTTCTGCCTCAGCTGATGAAGATGAGATTGCAAGAACAGTGTTTACTAAGAAAAATAGCCTGGTATACCATTGAGCCAGGGCACTGAAAGTCTGTACATGATTAAACAGATTTTTTTACACATTTTATTCAGTGGAGTGCTTCATTGTCATTTAAGGTCATGTGGTACAACAATTCATTGCAGAGATGGGTGTTATAGGCAAGTGATTACTTACTCAATTGCATGTTGACTACATAATAAATTCCAAAATGCAAAATGTTCTCTGATTATTTGAGTTGGAAGTGTAAAGACAAACTTGTGGTGTAGTTGCTCAGGAAATATTTGAAAGAAAACTTTCTGTACTAATTATATGGATATTCAATGACAATGTCCAATGTACACTCAACTCTGACAATTTGATTGTTAATTAACCTAGCAATTCTCCACGTATTTATTTATTTATATTGTACTTGATATGTTCCTTGTGTTTACTAAAATAGAAATTACTCTTCCATTTATCATAGATGCACTTGTTTAAGTTTCAACAGACCGCTTCCCTACAGGAGAATTGTGGCAATAGGTTTGCCTTTTTTTATATTTTCATGCATTCACTGCTCTTAATTCGTCATTCACACAATTTATTTTTTTTCCTTCAGAGGAGAAGATATTAAGGAGTGCATTTCTGGGAGTACAGAGAAATGGTCATTCTGCTGCTGAAGATCAGGAATTCTGCAGGTTAGACGTACTCCAGTTCTGAAGACAAGGTATGAGAGTCAAAGATTGTACTCATTCTCCTGTCCTGATTTCCATTTTTCCCTTTTTCTCTGCTTCTCTAAACACTTTCTTTCTTCTGCTTCACAGGCATCTTTGTTCTTTCTATGGCTTGGCCATTCCACAACTGCTACCACCAAGGGATGAGGAGGATTATTATAGTCTGGTAGTGGGGAAGCATGTGAGAATATCCTTCCTCGGAGAATTAGCTGCCATGTCTTGCTCTTTCCACAACACTATTTCTACATTTTATTTATAAGAAAATTCTCTAAAGTTGCTGAAATGAACATCGCTGAATGCTAGTTTGAGGGTCTTTAGGAAATGTCTGTTTTCAAACTGTAGTAACTTCTCTTGTGGATACAGATCCAGAAGTGGACGAGTGGCTGCCTCAGTGTCTCACAGAGCCAAAAACATTTTTTCTTCTGCTGCACAGTATGGAGGCAGAGTAGGGAGACAGATTCCAGATGTGATTTTATTAGTGCCTGTATTTCGACAAAATCTGACCTCCTCATACATCTTGAGGTTAAGGGTCCATGAGGCTCTTTATTCGAGTCAGGATCTACAATACAGCAATCTGAAAAGCAATGTTTGCTTTATTAATGAGATTTAAGTGACAATGGGACCTTTCCCTAGAGCATGGTGATTATAGTATGTTTCATTATCTCTGAGACCTCTTCAAAGGCAAGATGAAGTGAGGTAGAAGTTTATCTGAGCCACAGGTAATACAACAAAAAAAACTTTCCAGGTAAAGTAAAGTCAACCTCTTTTCTCCTCAGCTGTCTATGTTACTTCTCTGACACAAAACATACTTTGTGTATATATACATAACAGACTTACATATGTACAGCCCAACATTTCAACTACAGAAAATAAGGAATGAGGGCAAAAAATGAATGATAGTAAATCTTGGATAGTACACAGGGATTTTTGCCATCTGCCTCTCCAAATTTTTACAAATATCCATTATTTTCCTCTGTTTTCAATTGATTTCTTAGATATTGAAAGACTCCAAGGGGGAAAATTATGCAAAATTGCCATTACTCTTTAAGCACTTTGTGATACACACCTAAAAGTTTGAAGTACATACCCAAATCTCTATCATTTATATTATAGGGGTACTTGTTACTGTATTTATTTTATTCCCGAAGTATCTTTGCTCTTCATAATCTACAAAGTATTTAGCCTCCAAAAATTCCTTTTGGCAGGGAAGTAGTATGTATAGAAGCAGCAGCAACAAGGGTAATAGTAGTAGCAGTATTGTTTTAGTAGTATTGTCTAATACAGTAGGAGTATGGTGTGGTACAGTAGTAGTATTGCAGTATATGTGACCAGGGAAACAAATAGTAAGACCATAATACTGAAGATGATAATACTGAAGCACATACTGAAGTAACTAGATGTCTAGAGGACTTTTAAAATATCAAATTAATTGAGCTTTTGAGCTTTTTCTTATTCACATCTTTAGCTATCCTTATAGTTTTACTGTTTCCTCACTAAATATTCAAAAGATTTTATTTGTATTGTATTCAAATATTTTGAACAGTTCTAGCACCTGCATAATTTCCACTCCACATTCCTGATGAAAAAGGCAAATTCATGGGCAAACTCAGCCGAAAATATTGTAGGTTATGCTACTCTTTGCAAATTATTCAAATTTCTTAAGCCTATAATGTTAGTTAATGCTGACTGTATGCAGCCATGACACTAAAATGCAGTACAGAATTTCTTGTAGCTCAGTTCAGATATTGAGCTGGTGTAGTCTACAGGTTCTTTAACCCTTGTCCAAATTAAAGGTATAATGTAAATCACTTTCAGCAGGCAATGCCTACTTCATTTGTTCCTAGTTTTATGACCTTATTACATCAAAATAATCTTTGTCCTACTCTTAAGGGGCAAGAAGTATAACAGACCTACAGAGGGATAATAGTCCGTACACCCAGATGTCTATGGTGAAGAGGTACAACCGAAAGAAAATTCTTAATTTCTACAGCTAAGACTTTTTTCTTCATTAAAATGAAGTAATGTAATAACTCTTACGAATACATTCTTTCATCATTCAATTTAAGAATCTTTTAGAAATATTAGTTAATTAAAGGTTATAGTACACAAAATTACAGGGTTTGATAAGGGGAAAGAATAAGCAAAAATGTTACATCAAAATATAGTTTACAGAGGATTTTATCCTTAGATTTTAAATTTACAATTTAAAGAAAAGAAAGCTGTTTTATATCACACTATCATATATTAAGGTCTATTTTCCTGCTATTGTGTATAAAGTAATAGTATATTAATAAAATTTTAAATATCAAATCTGCTGTATTTCAGAACAAATTTAGAGGTAGATGAGAATTCATATACAGATTATTTTAAAGGTCCACCACTAAGTAAAATCATTCTTTTTCTTCAGCTGACTATACTGCTGGGAGCCATAGTAGGAAGAACGTAGATTAGGTAAGAGGTACTTTGGTTTAATTTGTCCCACTCCTGCAAATCAGCATTATCTATTGCTTACTGGATGATTAATGGGATGAGAAATTATGCCCTGCAGGATCTCTTTAGATAGTCAAATGCTTGTTAGAAGACCAGGCAGGGAAGTATTCTGGTGCTCCTACATTTCTAGATTAGAATAAAGGTTAGTTCAAGGATAGTTATAGTGGTGCTCAGTGCGGTTATGGTGCTTCATCTGAATCCTTATCTCTTAAATTGCTGGATTCTTGCTATTATCTAGAGTCCCACTAACAGTCATTACTGATTTGCACTGAAATAAAACACACCTCTAAATAATATCACTTAAGCAATTTGCAACGTCCTCTTTAATTACCCTTTTAACATGTTTCTCAAACTAAAATATTTCAGGCTTTCAGAACTTCCTTGAGAATGTAGTCTATACCTCAGCCTGTTAGAAAAGAGGTCTCTGAATCATTTTTCAATGATTTCAGACAAAAAACAGGTTTTGTTTCTCAACATCTCAAGTTGAAAGAACAAAATAAAAGTCTAGATTTTACTTAACTGTGATGAAGATGCTTTGAGGTAGAGCCTTTATCCCCTTGTAAGCAAGAGAGGAGACCCAAAGAGGAGATACAAGGACTCCCTGAAACAATACCTCAGCCTTGGCCATATTGACTACCATCAATGGTCCACTCTGACCTGCAATCGGGAGGCGAGGAGAACTACCATCCATAACGCTACTGATTGCTTTGAGAACGCACACAGAATCAGTCTTGAGGAGAAAGGACAATGCAGAAAGAACCGTGCCGCACCAACACCGCCTATGGAGACTTTCTGCTGTGCCTTTTGCAACCGGACTTGCCTGTCTTCAGCCATCAGCACGCTTGCAGCAAGCATGGGTAGAGCCCTTCCCAAATCTTCATTCGCGAAGCCGAGCCATGATGAGCATATAAGAGAGTCTAAGAGGGAGAGTATTCAGTGAAAGTCAACACAAGAGCACAGGCCTAGGTAAAGAGACTTTGGCACTTGGAGCTAAATTGGTAGGGCCTGAAAAGAGTGGCCTCTATTCTTCTCTACAGAAGCTGTCCTGGATTGAATGGAGACCAAGCAACAGGACAACAGGACAAGAAGCAACAGGCAGAAACTGATGCACAGGGAGTTCCACCCAAGGAAGAACTTCTTTTCTGTGCAGGTGACTGTGAACTGAAACAGATTGCCCAGAGAGGTTGTGGAGTCTCCCTTACTGGAGACATTCAAGAATTGTCTGCATGTAATCCTGTGCAATGTACTGTAGCACGACCCTGCTTGAGCAGGGAGGTTGGACAGGATGACACACTGTGGTCCCTTCAAGTCTGATCCAGTCTGTGATTCTATCGTAAATATTTCCGAAAATGGTATGCAACAGTTACATGCTATCCCTGTCTCCTACTAAAAATTAACGTAAGCCTAGGAGAAGAAATGAAATGGAGCTTTTGTGCAGCCAGTCAGCAGCATGAATCAGCTTCCCAGTCTTCATTCTTCTGACGGGTCTACACATACTACCTTAGTTTTACCTCCTATACAGTCAGCTGCTGCACACTTGCTAAGGGGTTTTAGAAAGCTCAGTTCAGCTCCAAATGAGTATTGATAAATTGCTGTAGAAATGATGGTCTGCCAAAATCAAGCATCTATATGTACCTTTTCCAGATGGCTCTGATATGTAGTAGTGTAGTTCTTTAATTATTAGGCCACTGAGTAGGGGGGAATAATTTATTTATTATTGAAGTGATTTTTTAAGGGAGCTTCCATATAAGTAGCTTTTCTACTAACAGCATTTCTCAGTGCAGTGGAATGAAAATGTTAGTGAAGGGGACCATTTTTCTCAGCACACTCCAAGTCAGTCTATTCTGACAGGCAATGAGAGAAGGCAGTGACTTGAGACTGAAGCTGTCTCAGACTTGAGGCTTTGAAGTGTATGAGAAAATACCTTCTTTGAGTCTTATCATTGTCTATGATATGTCTATGTCTGAGCTATGGGGGTTTTTGAAATACTGTGAATTCAGTTTGTTCTCCTTGTCTGAACTGTGTTAAATAAACTCTATGGGCTTAATGTGATAGTATATTTATAGATATGCTAAATGTTTCAAATTAACACTAATCTACTAAGATCTTTGTTTTACATGTTTCCTGGAAAAACACTAGGGAATCATTGTCATGATGGAATAAGACACCAAGAAAACATCTTCTAACTATCTCTTCTTCCTCCTAAAAGAAAGTATTGAACTAAATACTTCTTGTCTTTGACTATACAAATTCTACAGTAATAATTCACTGAGTTTCAGTCTTTATCCTAGTTACTATTGTTCAAATGTGAACAAAATAACAAAACCAAAAAAAATTAATTTTGTAATTATATTTAAGACATTGTAATTGTTTCATGAGGTTGATTTGCATAATTTAATACTCCAAATGGAATTTTATTTTAACAGTGATTTTTGGAGTACTGATCAATGTATTGCAAACTCTCTATTTTATGCACATAATATGATAAATGAAAATGATGTGGTTTTTATCCTAATAATAAAAGTATTTTCACGTCACTCAGAGTCTGATTAGTGAGTAGTCTTACCAATTTAAAAGATCCAAAATTTTCAATCATATGAGTAAAAATCACCATACTGTTAATATAGTTTGTGAGATCTTCTTTAAAAGATTATATTGCAATAGTTGTGTATCTGTGATGTCAGATGAGATTAAAAGTACACAAAAAAGTTCACAGCAACTCTCTGAGTTGGTCTTGAAAGCATGACAACAATGTGCCAGAGCCACAGAGCAAGCGAAGAGTACCCAGGAAAAGAATGCAATGAAGAGTGCCCACAAACAGAATACTATAAATCCTTATTTCATTGGCAACTAATTGTTTAAATAGATTCAAGCAGAAACTGTAATAGAAAATGGTGTTAAATAATAACTTGATGGTACCTGGTAGGTAGTAAAAACCCCCTCCAATTACTTTAGGTGATGGTTAAAAACATGCTCACAGGGAAAGTTGTATATGTAAATGATAGCTAGTATAATGGACTGTATTACCACATGCAAATTAAGAATTTTATTATGTAAATGTGAGTGATTAATCACCTGTTGTGCATCATTCTTTCTTTGTTATCTTACCCATACTTCAGACAATATGCTTAGCATTTGAATTTATTCTGGTAATCTGCAAGGTGTGTGACAATGACTCATAGTCACATTTACCCATGTATGGAGAGGTAAATTTCAAGCCTCATCATTCTTCCCACCAAACTCCCCCATTTCCTGCCACCTCTGCACTCTGCTCAGCAACAAAATCTCCCTTCTCCCATTTCCAGACATACCAATTGTCATACTTGTTATATCAGTCCAATTACAAATTCTGAGTAGTCAACAGCATTTACCATTTCAGCGATGTTTACATTCCTCTCCCACCTTTCCCACCTTTCCCAACTGAGATAGTTTAGGTTGGCTCCCAGCCAAACCCAAACACCAGCCTGACAGACTCTCCCCTCACGAGAGGGAAAGGGAAAAAAAAAAAAAACCGGTAGCAAAAGAAAATTGCAGCAAAGAACATATTTTTTATACATGCAATTATATACAATTAAATGCTATGTATATATGAACAGGAACCCCAAACAATCCCAACCAATCCCAACAGGGAAAAGGCGAAAAGGGAGACAGGACAAAAAGGGGTAAAAACACAACAGATATACGCGACTGGAACTCGGGGATTAGCCTAACAAAATAACTAATACAATGGAATCTCAGCAACTTCCCTTAAGAGCAGCAGATTCCTTCACCGCTGGCACGGACCTGGACAGAGCTCTCAGATGGGCCTCAGCCCACGTGGATAAGCGAGGCCCAAACACTGAGAGCTGCTGTCTCTGAGCTGATCCGACAGGGAGGGAGAAGAGAAGAGCTAAGAGAGGGAGGACCTCCCCCTCACCTACTTATATACACCTGATTACTTAAGGGAATAGGATGGAACACTTCCTTAGATTTTGACCCCAGTTGTTAGGGAAGGCCCAAAGAACAACAAACCTCACCAAGGCCTAAAATTTAAACTACCACACCAACTCTTCACTATTTTGATCCTATTCTCCTAAACCTACATGATTTAGTTGCAGCAGCAACCTGTTCTCTCTAGATTTGGTCTGCCAGGCAAACAGCAAAATGAAGGACTGGTCAGGGGTCTTTGCTTCTCCCAACAGAAAAGTGAAAAAACATTACCTTGGACTTATAGAGCACTTGTTCTCCCCTCCACAGTACACTGTCAAAAAGGTATACCTACTTTCAGCCCTATTCTTTTTGGCACCTTTTATCCACGAAGCTAGGCAAGTAGGGAAGGGAACCAGATCAATGGGATGAGACCTCCTGAGCTGGCAGGGGCCTGTGCCTGTAGTGCTAGCCAGGACACCTGGTTAGGCAGAAGTGAATATGTCCATCAATTCTGCATGAGTTCTGACTTTTTACCTGCTCAGATCTTTTTAGAATCCCAGGTCATTTCACATTATGAAAAATTAGTCAGCTAGGTAGCATAAACATTGAATCAGAGATCAAATTTTTCACAATCAGTTCCATTTAGATGAGTAAGTAAGCGTCAAGTGTGGATCACAATATATAATAAATTATAAAAGCAAAGTAAACACTTTAGATCTCCTCAATTCATTCAGCAGATGAATTAAGGATTCATTAATGGCACTGAGTCACTTTTTAATAAAATCTATCAACAGAACATGAAAAAAGCCCCTGTGGTTGTCATGGTATTTAATATAAAATATATGGTAAGATAAATGGCTGATTTTTAATGAAGAGATGCCACTCTATAAAGGCAGATATTTAAGCTCTGAAGCCATGTAGTGCACACAGAAAATTGTCAGATCCAGGGCTTTGCTGCTGGAATTATAATTAGCCTGTCTGCAACTCCATCTGTAGAATGATTCCTTGTCAGAGCATGAAGAGATTCTGTTGTGGTAGCAAAGAAATTTCATAAATAACAGTAAGAATGACAGCCATAATATAGAAAACTCTTTTTACTAATCCTCCCAAAGAGTCAAGCAAAACCAGACGCTAATCTTCAAGGAAAGTCTTAAAATATGAAAGGCATAAGAGCTCAAAAGTGAAGGAAAAAACCCCAACAAAACCCAAAACACTATGAGATAGATATTTACTTGGGAAAAAAAAAAAGTATCAGGCTCTTCCTAGAAATCCAGTGGAAATTTTTTCCTGACTCACATGGAATGTAAGACTTGTTTCTGTGACAAAGAGCAAAGAGCAGACTAACTGGGGGCTATATCTACTTAATACTTTTCCATTCTTTCAGTTGGTATGCCTAAGAATCTTGTTCAAAGCTGCTGAGTTAGGGGATTGGAAACTTCCTCTTTTCATTAAATCCTGTTGTCTATTTCACTTGCCTCTTCTTTGCAATTGTAAATATTCCTTTTTATTTACCTGAAATACCTATCACTCATAAAAGAAACTATTAGAGCCCCACAATGATTTGTAGAGTGAATGATTCCATCCTGGCACAAAGTAAATATTCTTGGGAGAATCTCAGATTACTGAAAGGAATAAAATTTGGTCTAGGCTGAATTCTTTATTTCATTTTTGGGTGAATCAAGAATGAAAAGTTAAATATTTTCACCTATAAGGGTAATGATTCATTAGAAATCTAAAACAATTACTAAAAGACCATTTTGTTAAACTAGAAAATTTCAGAATTTGTAGGCAATTTAGGTCAAAATAGAGAACTTGGAAGAGGGTTTATTGGTTGATATTTGCTTCACTGAAGCATGCACTGTTTTATGCATTAAGAATTTATTTTAAATTTAACCTGTGTATCCAAGTTTAGAAACATTCCAGGGGACTCCTTTTGTCTCTCCAGAAAGTTTGTCCAGCAGTCAGACTGAAACCCTGGGACTAGGCAGGTGCATAGGCTGGCTGTCTGCTCTGTTTACCTAGCCAATGGTTACTCTCTGTGCTCTGGAATGGGACACCAAGCTCCACAGACTACAAGTGACAGGAATAAAAACAGGAACTGGAACACTGTCTGGTTTGGGGATCATTACTTGCATAAGTACTGGAGTACAAAAGAGGCAGAATGAAGAAGACTCCACTGTTTCTTTATTATTTTGTATTACAAGAAAAATTTTGTGACAGTTAATATTGTGATTATTTTGAGAATTTGTAAAACTGTAAATTATATTATTTGATTGATTATATTAAACTGAGTGTTCATTTAGGTTACACAAAATAAAAATTAAAAAAGAAGAGACTCACATAGATTTTCAAGATCTATGCTTAACAAAAAATTCTTAGGTGCACAAAGAAAACTGAAACAATTTCCTCCCACTCTGCAGTCTTTTTTCAGCAGAAATTTCATCCTTCACTTGAATTGCTTCTTCAACCAACTTCCCCAGGTATCTCTCAGACATCAGGGAGAAATAAAAATTTGTAAGGGAAGGAACAATACACCATTTGTCATCTGATTTCAGTACTTCAGTGTTTGAGACATGCACCTAAATGGTCAGAAATACCTCCATATGCACATATTATATTCAAATGTAGGATAAAGGAGTGACAAATCTGCTTTGTTGCAGATTCTTCGATCAGCTTCTGTTACAGACAAACTAAAAGTGTCACTCTATTACATGTTTGCCATAGGTATTCTAGTATTGCTGCAAGTCTCGAAAACAAAGATTCAGTAAAAGTATAGCTTGGGTTACGTTAAGGAATACCTAGATTTTAGGCCTGGGTTTCCACTAAAGTTGATCATAAATATTTGAGCGCTCCTTAGAGGCAGAAGTTAACAGTACTATTTGGTGGCCATCCTAATGTATAGTTTATTCCTTCAGAAGGCAGGTTAAGCCTGTGGTCTAATAAAGTTTTGGGGCTACAGCATAAATATCTGATGCCAAAAATAAATTTGGACATAACAATACTGCAGGATAGTTTAAATACATAAAAAACCAGATGTACACTTGCAGTTAATATTTTACATCAATGTTATTTCTTTTCTCTATTGTTTCACTAAAATTATTAAGTAGGAAATACCTCTGTATTATACCTTATTCAGGATAGTTCTTAATTTTCTGTGATTGGAATACAAATTGATCATTGGCCTGATGTTAAATTAGTTAAATTAGTTAAATTAGTTAAATTAGTTAAATTAATATTAGCATTTTAATCTGAACAGCTGATGTTTGCAGAGTCAAATCTTTTTATGGAACCTCTATTAAGTCCTATGTTTGCTGTTATGAAATTCTGTATGGTTTAGACCGTATTCTGGTCTGGGTTTGACCCTTCCATTTTTTTCCTCTGACTTCAGTGATATTATTACTGAAACTGCCATTATCAATGCAGTTCTTTGTCACATGGTTTAAAAAATTTCAAGACAGTCATAACTGTTGTAATTCTTATACAAGAAATTACTGAACTTCTTCCTTTGCATTCTGATAAAAAATTGTAGGGTTTGATTTAAAAATTTTAGTCACAATCTCACTTAGCCAGTAACTGCTGAAAGAATATGCACAATACTGTACATATCAAAAACTTGGTAATCTCTCTCAGCAGTCCTGACCTTGCCTGACCAAAAGTGCTGCAAGTGACTTGTGATTTAAGGAGAAAGAAACTGGACAATAAAAGTTTTATTTAGTCTGTTATTTTCTGAAAATCCATATTGTTTCAAAGTCTTCAAAGAAAATTTAATACACACTGTGTGTGGCAAGGACTTGCCGTGCAAACAACTATGGTTTTCTATTCCTGTCAGACATTTTCTTTTTTTTTTATTTTTATTGGCAGCAAAAAAAAAAAGGAGAAAGAAAATTAATTAATCAGCAAATATATTTACATGCCTAAGCAAAGTTACTGTGTCACTCTGTCACTGTATATAGTTGCTTCCCATCTGCTCTCTGCACTCTGACAGTTTTTTGTAGAGGAACCATATGTTTCAGAGCCTTCTTTGAAACATCCAGCTTATTTTTAGGTGCTGACATATCAGCTGTCACAGTTGACATAAACAGAAAAGACTTGATTTCTGGTGGTTAGAGTGGCTGTGACTTCTAAGAAATAGTTTATGACATATGAAAACATAATAATAAACATTTTCCACCTCTAATAATAATTCTTATGTGTAATCTAAAAATTATATAATAATCTCCTTTCATCAGTATGTAATGTTTATCATCAAAACTGTGACGTTCGCATATCCTCGCTCATGAGTTCCTGTTTGTAATTGCATGGCTCATTGTTTGCAATTCAATAAACTGTGGGGACATACATTACCACTCTGATTTCCATGGGAGCTTTGGGGGAGATAGGTCCATGGTTAGTCTTCTAAATTTTGAGAAAAATTTCATTCTGTCTACGTGCCGGAATAGTTTCTGTCCAGGTTTTTCATTTTTCAGATTCTTTTTAGTAACCCTTTTTCTGAGTATCTTTTACTTTTATTTGGGGAATTCTATTCTTTTTCTTGGTTAGAGGGTTTATTTGATATTTTTCATTTGTTGCCTTTATTTTCTTCATTTTCTTTCCTTCCAAGCTCTCTCTAGTGTTCTTATATTGACCATTGTACCCTGTTTTGTATAAAACCAGAAAGCTATGTTCAGACAGTAAAACTGGCTATCAGTCAAGTTCCCTGTTTATTTTATACAATTGCACTCTTGAAGAAGTTACCAGAACTTTTGTGAGGTCTGAATAGCCACCTGAATGCAGTAGCACAACAGTGGCATGCAACTGACTGTAGTCCTTCTCGCTCAGAGCTGTGAATACTTTTGAGTGAGAGCTCAGAAGAACTCCCCTCCCCACAATTTTATATTGGGATATAAATGGGGTTTAAAAATAACTCATAAAGAGTATGGTGTCAACTGGCAATTATTAAGGTAAGCTTTTTCATTCTTTCTTTTGACAATTTACTCTGCTGTGGTATGGATAAATCAAGCTTCTTGAGCTTCAATCATTCTTTGAAGACCTAAGCAAAAAAAAACCAAAACCCAGCATAATGAAAGCTCTCTTTGCTACTGGTTTTAATCAAGTGAATATGTATTTCATTTACTTCTCGACAGACACCCCCTTG
>VWZG01002726.1:26474-45656 GCA_013396735.1 Grallaria varia
TGATATTTCACCATTATCAGATGTCATCTCCCCCAAAAATTTACTCAAGCCATCTCTCTGTTGTCATGGATGTCTTACGCAGCTTGAGGAAAGTGTATCAGCCCTTGAATCTGAGAAAATTATTTTCATTAGAGATGAAAAGTCTTAAAGAGGTCATGTTATTACACTGATAAAATTCAGTTAAGCCATTATAACTTTTTGAGATCATCATTATGCAATTAGACTCTCCATATGGAAACAATCAAAAGGAAACCCCTTCGATCAATATCCAGGTTGAAAAAAAGCACAGTGAAGTTATGGACAAAACATCCATATAGCAAACTTATTTTTGGAGCATTTCTAACCCAAATTAAGACCTACTAATTCATTTGTCCATTTTTGTTATTTTTTAGATATCTGTCATCTTGTCCTCAAAGGCTCAAGGTAATAAAATGCGTATGTAGCAGTCTCATTGAAAGAGCAATGATGCCCTTCATAAGACATAGTTCAGACTGACATGTAAATACAAGAATCTGTCTGAATTCTTATGAAGTGCATTCTTGAATTCCAGACATTTGATGGAGTTGGTCACATTCCACATAGTGACTGTGAAGTACAGACTAGATTTCTCTTTCAAGATGAGTGAGCTTGTGTGGCTTTTTGCAAGTTTCCTTGGTTACCAGTGGACAAAATCAGACTCTTAGGTTGTGTAAAATGTTCAAACTTTGCAATTTACTTTGGAGTTTAGTTTCAGATAACCCAAAGTAAGTACCAAGAAAAAAATAAGATATAAAAGTGGGTTAAATTGATAATGGAAAACTTGAAAAAGAAGGTCTAGCTTCTATTGGAAGGTTATTCAGAGACTAAATCAGGGCACAACATTTATAAGAGCAAGCTAGTATTTATTTTAGATGTGCAGAATTAGACTGAGTCACCTATGAATTTATGTCTATCTACTGGAGTATTCAATAGTACCCATGTAATGAATCAAATGAATGGCATTTCAGTATATCCGTGGAGCTGTTTTCTAGTCTTGATTTTTTTCTTCTTAAGAAACATAAACATTTCACGGAAAAGAGATGTAAAAATGCTCTTTTTAACTTCACTAGATCTTGACTCATGTATGTATAATATAATTTTGTTTGTAGAACTAGTAAGCTGCACTTTTTAACCCTTTATTTTGGGGGATATCCTGAGTGACATATTTATTCTACTACAATAAGATAAAATACTGCATTATATGCAATGGGATAGCTAGGAAAGGAAGAGATGTCTGCTGTGTTGCATCGTATCATGAAACCAAGACAAATTCAGAGCTCCAGTCCCAAGAAACACTGTAGACATAATCAGAGAAAGAATAGCTTCTCAAGGGATGATTTAGAACATCCCATTTGATCTCTTGCTGTGAATTGCTTTTTGGCAGTTTCTCTTCACTGAGTGCCTGTAAAGGATTGGAGACTATTTTCTTAATTTAGGTATATGACTTATTTTGCCTAAGGCTAGATGGGAAATACAACATTGGGTACAGGGTTTGACCTCATAGATCTAAAACAGTTCATCTAGAGTCCCTTGTGCCCAGTATCCTGAAAGTCTTTGTCCTTATTTGAACTAGAGTTTATTAAATAAACTTTTCACAGATCACCTGAACTGATTGTGATTGGAGTATGTTAAAACACAGGAGGCTGCAACAGTTCACACATAAGGGATCTGGATGTATCTTTTTCATTATTATTATTACTGTTATTATTGTTATTATTATTATTTATTATTACATTGTAGTTCATCAGTAGAAGTAAAGAAAAATAATACAAATAGTTGTCTTTTGTGATTTGTGTAGCATTTTTGCATAACTATAAACAGAAAAATAGAAGCTTTGAACAGGTTCAAAATTTTGAGTTACCAGAAATTAGAAATAATTAGGTGGATAAAAATCAGAATAAAGATGAACATGTATATTCTGAAAAATACAAAAAATATAACCTCTCTTTAATTTTTTTATCTTTTTTTTTTATCGTAGATGGTGCATTTCCTATTCTGCCTTACAGAAGTTGTCATGCTTTTTGGTGAGTTAAAAGTAGGAGTCCTGTTGTGATTTTGTTTACAAAGAATAAGACACCTGATGCTTTTGTTTCAAAGCAGATTTTTCAGTCAGCTATGCTGATACCTTGAACAGCACTTGACATATGCTCAGAGAAAATACTTGGTGACAGAAAAGTCTGGCTCTGGGTATCAGAAATAGACACAACTGTGTTTTTAGTTACCAAAAAATGTAAAGGTTCTTACCTTGCAGTTTATAGTCGGCTGGCATGCAATAATTCATTTTTGACAGAAACAAAAGTCTCTGTAGATCCTTCCTTACCCTCTGCAGATGTCAAGTTCTTCAGTTCTTTCTATTTTCTACTGTTTTCTTCCCAGCCTACCTTTTTGTAACATCTGAATGTAATCACAGACATAAACCACTAATAATCTAATAGATTCAAATCATCATGCCCAAGCATCCAGTTGCAGGCTAAATTTGCTTTATTATCCATTTTATTATTTCCACAATCAAGCTTTTTTATTTGCTATGCTTGAAATAGCATTATTCAAAATCAATTAAGTTTTCGTACTTTCATATGGTGCATATATAACATGAATAGTCACTAGCATCAAACTGATGTAAAGGACATTCTAGGAGGAATGTAAGTGTCAAGCAACAAAACCTTTCAGGTACCTAATGCTCATACAGACCTCTGTGATCAACATTAAAATAAAACATTTTACAGGAAGCATTTCTTAGATGAAGCAATAATCAGAGCACCACCACTGGCTTGTTACAACAAAAGATTATATAGTTGAAGCATCCCTTTTACAAATTACGCAGTCAATGTTTTCCATGAAGGGTGTTTGAAGTCTCCTACCCTTAGAAGCTGGAGTGCATTGTGAAATGGCTTTTAATAGGAAGAGCTGTGAATAAAGAACACATGGCTGACTATACTGTGCATGTTTTCTATATAATGAGGTAGATGTTCATATAATCATAGAAGAATAGAATGATTTGAGTTGGAAGGGACTTTAAAAATCATCTAATTCCAACACCTCTGCCATGGACCGGGATGCCTTCCACTAGATCATGTTGCTCAAAGCCCCATCCAACCTGGCCTTGAACAACTCCAGGGTTGGGTCATCCACCACTTCTCTGGGCAACCTGTTCCAGTGCCTCACCACTCACAAGTCCTGATGGCCCATATTAAATTTGCTGTTAGTTATCACTTGACCTTAACTCTATTTAAAATAATGCTTTAGAGAAACATATCAAACATATATTTTCTTACAGAAAACATGAACTGAAACATCAAACACACTACGCATTTAAATAATATTTTCTAAAGTATATTTCAAGTATATTTTTTTTAAATGCCTTCTTTCAATAAGTAAGGCAACTGAGAGCCCTGAGATAGCAGCCACCTGACTGAAATGTGAGGAGGCTGGGAGCAGGTGAATTGCAGAGTATCATTTGGTGATAAAGATCTCCAATCTCAGGCACTCCATTGGAGACACATCTGTTGTTTATTTTTTGGGGTTTTTTTTGAAATACGCACCATCATTAAAATTTTCTTAGTTTCTGTATGAAACTCAAAACAAAATAAATATACAGGAAGTCTTATGAAATGCATTACAAAATCCAGATGGCATGGAAAAGTGCACTTTTTCATCCCTTCCAGGTTCTTTCATAACAATTCTGTAGGATAACCCAAAATGAGGAGAGCCTTTATAAAAGTATATATTCCCACAAACCTTCCTGTGAATGTTTGTTTTAATTAGAAGAAGGCAAAATAAATCCATGTTTCTAAAAAGATATGTAGTAAATTTGAGTTCCTTTGGTTTTCTAAGTACCTTACCTATTTTGCTTTTCTACTTTTTTAATTTTTCTTCCAATTATTTGTAAGAGTAACTTTTCTTCTGAGGACTGGTATAAGACTAAGATGACTGCTGCTAATCTAGAGTATGTTAGAATCCCTGAGTGAGAAGTACTATTGGTTGTTGTGACAATTTATTGAAAATGGTTAGGGTACTATGTCTGTGTTTCTATTGCTCAAAATCTCTAAGCTATTATTATTCCATAGCTGGAAGGTACAATCGATATAATCTGAGACAGTTTAAATATCTCTTTTGCTGGACTGCAGGACTGAGTGGAGGAGTTTTTGAACTTTGCTTTTAGCTTGCTTACCCTGTGCCCCTTTCGAAGTGGCAAAATTGTAAAAGATGACTGAGTTTCCCGCACAAAGATTAAATTTAATTACATGCATAAAGTTTGCTGCTCTTTGATCTGTGTTCCATGGGCCTTACAGAAACAGGATCATACATGTCTGTAGCATCACTGCAACTCCACCAATTTAATCTGTTACTTAGACAAATACCTGTGATGTATTGTTGCTTACTGAAGTCTATATGTTGCTCAGTTTAGGAAAAAAAAAAGCTATTCTTAGTGAATAAAAACTTTTTAATTGTTATTTGTCTGCTTTGAGAACTCTTTTCTATTCTTGACCTGTTATGTGACTGGTTTTCTGTAGCTTCTCAAGATTAATTAGCCTACTGATAATGAGATCATTTTTTGTTTACCGTAGAAATTAAAAAAATTCACCCACATTTACTTCATGCAAACTACATGCTCAGTTATGACTTTAGCTTTTTCCTGGAATATTTCCACTTATTTCAGTGGAATTTTCTCTGTGTATTCAATGCACCTGTCTATTGATTTTTTTAATCTTGTTTCTATTTTGAAAAAGTCTCAGAGCAACAAATACTGAAAGGCTGAGATTTATGTATGTATATGGCACAGAGTAAAGATAAAATGCCACCTTTTAATTAATAGGAAATGTGAGGGTTTCTGGTTCTCATATTTTAATCCTTAAAAATTTACAAATTGACTGACTTGAAAACTGTGCTAGAGAGGTCCCCTCAAACTCCCAAATGTTATTCGCATTCATGTTTTCCAGAGAGAAAAATAAATCAAGATATTCTATGCAATGAGAACTTCCTTACAACTTTCAGAAAACTCCTTTGCTCCTCTGGATACCAACGTATTCTGCAAGTCTTTGTTTTCACTAAAGCAACAGCTTTCATTTTGAAGACTGAGGGAGAAAGCAAAATAATGAAATTTAGAAAATGTACATTTCTGAACTTGGCAAATTTAATCCAAATGTAATTTTAGGTCTGTTTATTACTAGTTCCACCACACTTGTTTTTCTGTGTAAGTATCAAAACCTAGCATAATTTAGTACCCTGACGTATTCTGAAGTATATGAGCTAATTTTTCCAAATGCCTAAAGTTTTCAATATCTGCAGGTCTTTATCTGTAAGGTGAATGTTTGGGTTGCTGGTTTATTATTTTTCTTTATTTTTCAAATACAATATCAGAATTTGTTCTTTCAGAAAGAATTAAAATGCCATGAAATTCAAGGACCGCACAAAAAACTTGTATCAATAGTATTCCATTTATAACAGATGCTTTGCTTTTTGCTTTGGGGTTTTATTTGCATAGAGCTTTGTTTGAAACTGGCTCAGTACTTACACCTAGCCACTTAAAAGAAAGCAAACTCATGAGGCAGATAGAGAGATACCAGGGGTATTTTTCTTGGAAAAGAGCAGGATCAGAGGGATATCATCAATGTCTACAAATAGCTGAAGGGAGGGTGTGAAGAAAAGGGAGCCAGGTTCTTCTCAGTGGTGCATAGTGACAGGACCAGAGGCAATGGCCACAAAATGAAATGCAGGAGGTTCCCTCTGAACTTCAGGAAACACTTTTTCACTCTAAGAATGGCTGAACACTGGCACAGGCTGCCCAAAGATGTTGTCAGGCCTCCATCCTTGGAGATATTCAAAAGCCATCTGAACACAGTCCTGGGCAACCTGCTCTAGGTGGCCCTACTTGAGCAGGGCGGTTGGTCGACCTCCAGAACAGGTGGACAGTCTTTTAGAAAACCATGAACCTGAAATCACAGCGCCACAAGGCCAGCCTATGGCATCTGAGAGAAGCCGGTATCTAACATGTCATAGCTTCCAGTTGAAATTGCGCTGCTAGATGTGTATCTAGCAATCTGTAAAGGGCATTATGTTACCTCTGTCCATAACAAACCCAATGCTGTACATAACGAACAGACTCAAACTCCAAGAGGAGACTGAATTCCAGAAAAAACATACATTATCTGGCAGCAGAAAAATGCTAGGACCTCAGAACAAATATAATCAGGATCTTCTGAATCTAGAAGAGGCAAACAAATAGCACTATTTTTTTTTTTTTTTCCTTTTCAGGCCCCTTAACTTTACCTAGCTCCTGCTCCTCATTGCTTACTCGTCAAGGGAGAACTATGAACCCCTGATCCCATTTGTTACACCTGGAAAGAAAGATGGAGAAAAGAAAATTACATCAGATATACCAACTGAAAATCTAGGTCTAAATGATATTCAAAATTTTTCCCCAAAACCAATGCCACACGATAAGCCTGCCTGTTACTGTTTCACTGGATTCCAACTTCACTGGCAAACCTCACAGCAAATAGTGGCTTAGGAAAATAGTCTTCCAAAACCTTCAGACTTTCTAGACTTCTGCATAACAGAAGTTATGCCACTGCCAGAAACTTAAAATATTATTTGAAGAACTAAGAATACTGCCCCCCTCCCCCCCCTTATATTCTAATTTCACCTTTAAGTCAATTTTAAACACTATGTCTTGATTTGCACGGGACTAGACAGGCTTCTGAAGGTGATTATTGTGCCCCAAACTCATTTTGAACGGAGTCATGCTGACTGTCTGGCATTTTCGTCTGTCTCAAATCCTCACCAAAAGGATAAGGGGAAGTGAAATAATTTGAGATGATTCCAACACAGGTTGTCTGCTTACTTGTACTTTGATTTTTTTTAAAATGCTAATTATTTCGCTGATTACTTTACAAGTTCACTAAGTAGGAAGATCTACAGGGGCAGATAAGTTTTTGTTAAAATTACAGAAAATCTTTGAGCAATTGTTTTTCAGAGTGTTCTAATGACTAATATGACTTTTCAGAACTTAACCCAGTGTGAGAAGTAGCCAAGCTCTTTTTTTTTCTCCTGCCAGTGAAGTCAGTGAGAATCCAAGTTGTCTGGCACTCTTCAAGATGAAGAGTATACCTTGTCAAACTGAAGAGTTGAGGCCATCCCAATGGCGCATCACAAAATATTCCTGGTGTTTAGCAAGCTTCAGATTAAAAGTATGAATGATTATTATGTCTGTGGTGAAGACTAGACTGAGTGCTCTTACAGTGTCTCCCACTTTATGAACCTTTTAGCTTGAGAATATTGTTATAGTGCTTGCAGTATTTGAAAATCTACAATGCCATCAGCACTTATTCTGTTCTTGTGTGCCAGAGTGTCAAAATCTTATTGCAGTCTATCATCTGGCACTGCACACACTTTGAAAATATTGCCACAACATTTGAATAGGAGGGAAGTAAGGTCAAGGAATTCAGCATTGACTCTTGGGAAGAAAGAGGCAGTTTGTGTAGTAATTAACTGCATTTTCAGGGGTTGAAGTCTGAACTGTGATTCAACATACTCAAATTCAGTAACATGTATATAGCATCCCTTTGTTTTGAGTGAGATTCCTGGCAGAGACCCCTGGAACACCAGCAATCTGGGAAATATCCCATGGGAGCAGCATGATTGGAAAGAGACTGGAAAGAATATAGATGAACTTGTAATAATGCAAATGTCTTTCTACCTTATTTTGAACCATCCTTTCACACACTCACATAAGCACTGAATCATACCTCATTTCTCCAAACAGAACAAGAGAAATCTGCAGAATCGTAAATAATGATTTCTTCTTTCCTTCCTTCTTTCCTCCCAACTCCATGAAAGATTTTCTGTCTACTATATGTTCAGTTCTCAGCTTATTGAAAGGAGCTCAGCCACTCCTCATTACCCTGTGCATGCTAAGCACAGTATTGTAAGAGTGGTACTCTTAAAACCACAGACTACAGAGGGTGAGGGTGAGAATTTAGAAACGTTCAATTCAAATATTTGTTGATGCTTCTACAACAGAATTCTTTATTTCTTGACTATTGACATTTGACTAATACTATAAGGGAGTTCATTTATGACAAAACTTGAATTTTTAAAGAAATATGTGTAAGTTAGAGATGCTTGGAAACAATAGTTTTATTACCAAGTGATTTCTGTAGTAAATTATCAGATGATATCAAAAACTCAAAGTGCAAATGAGTGGGAGGATTATCTTAATTCAATGAGTTTAGGAGTTGACATCTCTGACAGTATGTGTGGTGGGTCTGGCTGAGCCAGAATTTGTTTCCCCATGGTAGCCCTCACAGTGCTGTGCTCTGCATCGGTGTCGATAACACACCCATATTTTGGCTACCACTGAGCGCAGCACTCACTGTTCAGTCAAGGGCAAGATCCTGGGAGGGGACACAAATAGGCCAGGTGACCCACACTGACCAAGGGAATATTCCATACCATATGACATCACCCAGATATAAAAGCTGGGGCAAGAAGCAGGAAGGGGAGGCACTCATTGTCTCCGATGGCTGCCTGCTAACATCTGGCACACACGTAGGTGCCCTGCTTCCCAGAGACGTGGCCAACCATCACTGCGCATGGCAAGTAGAGATTAATTGCTGCTTCTGCTTTGCGCACGTGCACCCTGCTTTTGCTTTTGCTATTTGTATAAACATACACTGCCTTATCACAGGCCACAATTTGTGCTGGTTCTTTTGTTTCCACCCTTATTCTCTCCCCTGTCCAGCTGGGAAGGGGAGTGATAGAGCAGCTGGGTGGTCACCTGGCATTCAGCCAAGGTGAACGCCCCACAGTATGTTACGACAAGACCTTGTTGTACAAAAGAATAATTAAGAAGTAATAATGCTCCAGGTGCAAATACCTGGTGGTTTGCATTTTCATGAATGCCACACAATGGAATGTCCTAAGGACCGACAATGTTTTATTTAAGGAAAATTTCTATCAACAGAGGCAGAATTAGGTTTTTGGTTTCATCTGTCTCTACAGTGACAATTAAATGAATAGTTTATTTCATTTCAGAAGTGAACTTACGTGGCAAAACCTTGAGTGAATTGCTGGAGGCTGCAGCGCGTGAAAATCGTGTTGCATTTGGAGTCCAATGGCACTTGCCTCCTGCTCCCAGTTGAGGTGTTGACTGTTGTATCTGCAGATCTTTCAGGCTTTCAGTGGGGCAGGGACTTGAAATAAAAATTCTCCCATCCTGTGTAGGTCTTAACCTTTGTACTGTAGCGCAGTACACAAAGTACCACAAAACCAAGAGAAAACATTAAGTGTCACTCCGTAATTCCAAAAGACTGGAAACATATTTCATATGAAAATTTCATATGAAAATAACTACCATATGGGACGTGTGGATTGACATGCTGTAGAAGAGGATAAGGGGCTGACGTGTATGTCTCAAACACTGAAAAGCAGATAGCCATGAAGCCAACCAAGGATTGTTGGTAAGAATACACTGTGATGAAGAACAGGATATGGTTGGAGATGGGAGCCACACCGAGGTGGGACAAACATCCTTGTTCTGGCTTCTGTATATAAGCACAACACAGTACAGAGCAAGTGCAGGAATGAGGTCAAGAAGCAGCCATGGTTTGTCGACCAAAGGTCAATCCAGTCAGGAGGACTGAGACCAACAAAGACCCCCAAAGCCCTCTGATCCTTTCCCAGAAATTGTAGGAGAACAAACTTTGTATGATAACTTATTTGCATAAAAAGTGAAGAACTTAAGCTATAAAAAAGTATTCTCATGAAACCTGGGCAGTGTCCCCAGGGCCCTGGACACTGCATGATCTGGAGCCAGGTCTGGTAATCTTTTTCTTCCTTTCTTTCTCTCTCCCGCTCTTCAATGTCTCTCTCTCTCTTCTCTTTCACCCTACCCCTTATTCAAAATCCACCACCATTTAGTTTATACCATAACATATGGATTAATTTATACCAATTTCCATGCCAAGCACATAGTTTACTAATAAAACTTTGTTTTTGTGAACCCTCTGACTTTTGTCATTCCTTTTCAACCACAAGCATCTATGGATCTTGGGTCCTGCCGTCCCCCTTAAGGCAGCACCTAGGGGTGCTTCCTACAGACTTGGGTGCTGCCTTCCCCTTAAGGGGACCACATGCCTGGTCTGCCTCATCCACTGCAAAAGCTTAAAATAGGATTTTCTGGAGTCCAGATAAATGCTGTTCTATTTACTCAGCAAGTTGACTTTATTTCATTTTTCAGTTTTTATTTTTAGCTCAGATGTGCATACTCCAAAAGATTTTTCTTTGTTCTAAAGAACTTATGAAAATGCGCAAGTTAATTTTTTTCCCTTTTCTTTACCTGTCCTCTTCTATAAAATGTTGAACCAGAAGAAATGTATTTTTTTTCATAGATATCCATTTTAATACTTCTGAAAAGAAACTCTGAGTTAAAATATTCCCTACCAAGGCTGTGAGCTGTTAGAATCTAATAGTCCTCCTGGGAGGCAAGAAATGAGACCAAAAATATGTTTTGTCCCATCACAGCATGTTTCAATAAATTTTTCAACAAGTCTCCAACTCCTCCTCAGTAAAGTTACTGGTTGCATACTTGCTTAATAGCTGGAAATTGTGTAGAAGGCTAGTAGGATCTAAGGAACAGTTGTGATACTGGAAAGTCTTTGTACCCTTATTTGGCAAGCAAATGTGAACAAAAATTTTCTTGCAAAAAGATTAGGAAGATTAACTTAGTGGCCAAAGATTAAGTTCCAACTCAAAAATCTAGATAAAAATATTTAAATGAACCTTGTAAATTTGGGAAAAGTAGCACTCTGTTCTAGAAAATAAGCTATGTCACTGTGTCTTCCTGAAGCCTGTTAATGGGGGAGCTAATGGAATTTAAAAACACTCCAAAGACCTGGCTGTAAGATATTTTCTAACAGCAAGCTTTTGAAGTCACTACTTTTCTGCCTGAATTATTTTCTTTCCTGGAATTTCACTTCCCATACTATACGTACAGATGAAATCTGAGAACTCTGCTGGAATCCAGAATATTTATGTTAGAAGGCACCTAAAAAGCCAAAGGGAATTCTGCTTTGTCTTCGATACAAATATTCCATCCTTTCAAATATCTAGAGTGTAATTTTTTTTATAATTCGCAAAAATATTGCCTGAGTTATCACCCTAAACTGGGTCATATTAAAGCTGGCAGACTGCAAACAGGCAAGAATCCTGGCTGTAATCCTGTTTTTTTCAGCAGTGCATCTGGGCACAGACTTTTTTCTTTCCAAAATTGTTTTCACCAATTTTAACACCTGTAAGCTGAATTTATGGAGCATAGTTCCCAATGTTAGACAAATTAAAACATTGAAAGTCCTACTTCTACTTTCAACATGCTGGTGTCTTTAAGTTTCTGTTACAATGACTAAATATATACAAAATAGATGCATTTATATGCTGTATATTCTGTGCCTTCACAAAGAGTTATAAATGTAGAGGAGATACAGAAAATTACACAAGTCGTATTGAATGCTATCAAAATCATGTTTAATGTTGCATAGCTTGTATTCCACCTACATAAGAAAACAGCTGCTGGACCTGCATTATTATTTCTTTTGTAGACAAAGAAGTCTTCTGTTAGTAATATGGTTAAATGTTGACCTCTTAAGAACGCATTTCACTAAATACTTGCCAGTGTTAAGAACTGGCAAGGCTACATATGACCCTTCAACTTATGCATCTATTTCTTGTTCACTGAAGGCCAACAGTGATCAGAATGAGTTTTCTATCCAGTACCAATTTAATGAGTGGACATGTAGCTGTCAGGATATTTTGCCGTAGCTGACTTTAAGCCCAACAAGCTTCACAAAAGCATGACCTGATTAGTTTAAAGATCAGGGAGACACCAGACTGTTCCATGGTTGTGTTTTTTATTTTATTTTTTTGAGTCGAGAAAAATACTGATTATTTGGCAATGAATTTATTCTTCTAATCCTGCTGCAATTAGTATATCATAATACTTATTAAATCCATTTCAAGGATGAATGCTAAGTGCAGCTGAACGACTTTGACAATCTCAGTAAATCCCACCAATAGACACTTTTTGCCATGATTTTAGGTATAGTGTTAACAGTTATTTCTAACATTAATTATGGCTACCCTGATACTTCTGGAACCCATTGATTCTTCCGAACAACTACTTTGTACTAGATGTACCTGAGTAACCACAGAAGAGATGGATTGTGAAATTCCACTTAGACTTGGAACCCTTTGGCAGTGAAATGTTTTAGACTGAAAGTGTGAAACTGTATGCAGATATGGTATAATGAATGTATATGCTTGATTTTTATGGCCTTGAAGGTCCTGTAAGACCTTCACAGTACTTTACTTCACCAAGATGATAAAGAAAGAAAAATACCCAATCCATACACATACACATTTACCATAAAACTCTTAATGAGTTATAAATAATCTCAGCTCAAGATACTATAAAGGACTACTTAGCATTTTGCTTATGATTTTACATAATTCATCTAAATATAGTCAATTGCAGAGCAGATTTATTTTTGTTGTGGGTGACATTTTCAGATGGTAGCTTGATCATTTTGTTTCATAATGATATCCCACATATCTATTTTGGTATATCTGTAGAACTTGAATCAAGCTACCTTTTCTATTCTTACATTTCAAAGCCTCTGTTATCTCTTCCAGTTTTGAATGTATGATGATAGTGTATGTTTTTATAAATACATATACATAGACATATATATAGCAAATACACATATAGAACATTATAGGATCAGTACTTATGTAAAATAGCTTTTCAGGGTTAATAACATCAGTATTCAGATGGGCTAATCTTTCAACTTTATAAGAAGACAATTTTTTTCATACCCTAACAGCACTGCATTCAAAGCTGAAGTCACCCAAGCACATGAGCATGTTCTTAAATATAATTGTTCATTTAGGTCCATTTATATACAGCAAATCCTTTAAGGATTTCGTTAAAGTTAACTAGTGAGAACAGATACCTTTAGCAGCAGATAGTGTTAGTACTTCCTAAGAGTCCTTCTACCACAGAGACAGAATTACTTTAAGAAGAAGAAATTCTATGATTCAGAGGAGGGACTGGGGATGTGTCACCATAACTAATTTTTAAGGTCAAGAGAAATAATTGTGACTATTTTCCTCCTGCTTATATTGAGTTTTGGCTAAACAGTTATTGGATAATATTCAAAAGATATTTTATAACTGTTGCTACAAAATTGAAGAGCTTATTCAGTAATGGACACTAGATGTTCTTTGGGAGATCATCTCTTGAATTGTTGTCACTGAAAGGACATAGAAAGGTATATTATATTGTATCTCAGTTTAGTAAAGAGATATATATCCTAATTTATTACCTTAAAATGTCAATATTAAGTTTCTTTAATGTGGTTCCCTAAAGGTGTGAGGCATATGTAATAGCACTGTCTCTCATTTCTCATCCCTCTTATTTCAGACTAAATCCATGACCCCAGCAACCACTTTCAAGGAAATTTAAATAAAAGCTACAAGTCTCAAAGATGTAATTTTTGCACATATTTCATGAAAATAGACAGCTAGAGCAAAGAGAGACTCTGTAATATCCCAGTGGCAGAAATTCTGCAGGACTCTGTTTCTTGCCAGGCATCAGAACATCCATAGAGCTGTTCACTGTAACTAAGTCTGGTTGCCTCTAAACTTCTCCATCACTTTTTGCTATTCACAAACAGTATTTCTTCACAGTACTGGTGTTGTTTCTGCTGCATGTCTGAGATTTTACAGGTTAAACTATTTAAAAATTACAGCCAGTGTGTGGTATCATATCATTTGAAGCTCCAAGCCCATCACTTCATCGATGGTTCCTTGCTGAGCCACATCCTTCATTTATTCTTATAGTATGATTTCTACTCCTAGGGGTCCATCTTTATATCATAGGCATAGTAGGCATAAATCCATATCCCCTCTAGACATTCCCTCAATATAAAAGGCATAAATCATTTTTTGAGTGGCTGTAAGTGCACAGCTATTAGTCTAAAAACAGAAACCTATTAAAGCTTCATTAAGAAACTCAAGTCAAATATTGCACTGGATGAATACTCTATAGTAAAATTATACTAATTCCCTTCCTATGGCATCATTGCTGGCAAAAGTTATGCCTCTCTTGTTATTCACACTGTGTTATATGATTACAGAAATAATGTCTTTTTGGTCAACAGGTCTGTGCTGTGAAAAGTTAGAGATGCATTTGAGAACAGAGTCAAGAATAAAACAGGTCTTTTTTTTCTCCCACTGTCTACAGTGTGTACTGCATATAAAGATATAAAGATAATGCACAGAAATTAACACAAAAGGAGCTAATTCTGTTCTCAGAATCTTTACTGCTGAATAAGGAAAGGAAAGGCTAGAAGGGGGAGGAGGAGAGAAAAAAGTATTTCCAGAAGTAGTTAAGCTAAAATGATTTTGTTCCCCATAGAGAATGTTTGCCAAGCCATCCTTTGCCTGATATTTTGATGTCTTTTCTTATATACTCTCTATATGTATAATTTGCTGGGAAAAAGTAGCCATGTGCAGTGGCTTGTTTGGTTGCATCCCTGTGCTGATCAGCCAGCTGGCAGCTAATTCACAGTATGGCTTTCCAAAGTGACCGGGTTTAGGCAGTGAATTCTACTTGTCCTCTCCAAAATTAACTTAGGCCTCTCCATTTTACTCAGCTGTCAGATTTCATAAGCAGAATAGGGGCTTCATATTTCTGAGATTCCTATTTTTCTGTCAAATATTGTTGAGGTTGAGCAACGAGTTCAAAAGTAGCTGTCATCTGTGACAGATGCAGACAGGGGACAGTCACCTAAGTCTCATTTCATAGGGAAACAGAACTTCAAGAAAGAACACACTAGCTGAAACAGGAATATTTTGTGTTCTACTTTTGTAAAGTATTTGTAAATATATTTGTCAGTGCTATGATGCAATAAATACAACCAATCATGCAAAATTCAAAGTCACACAGGGTTAAATTGTCCTCTCAAAGAACACTGTGATGTGAAAGGGAAACAATATATTAATAATTACCAAATATTCTAAACAGAAAATGAAGCTTTTCAGCACTAAATAATTAATGACTGCATCTGAATAAGTTCCTTATTATGTCAATAGGAATTTTTTTCCTGTTTTAAAGAGACAGAAGAAGTCTCATATAAAATAATTTCACAGAGTAGTAATTTATTTATTAGTAATTATTATTGCTTATCATCAATTTAGATGCAATTTTGTCAGAATTCTCATCTATCACGAGTTTCATCAAAAATAACAGATTTTGTTCCACATTTTCATACTTACCATGGCATGGTTTTGTGTCAAAATCAAATACAACTTAACAAGGAAAACGTTACAAATACATCATTGCATGCCTTCTGAAACACTTCACAGTTTGGCTGAGGGGGAAAGCCTATGTACTTGAAGTCTAATACAACTATCCATTGGGCTGAATAGGAAAACCTATGAGAACACTGGTCCTGTGTAATTTCTGTGTGAATTTTGTATCTTAGATGTAGTGTAGATCTTTTAACAACAAAATCATAATTCAATCAATGTGAGAGATGATTAAACTGTGACTCACAGGTGGCAGAGCTGTTCTTCTTGCAGCCGCGTAGGGAACTCAACATGAAAGTCCCAACAGAGATGCCGTCAGAAGCATTATAATCTCAGATTCACACAGGGAATCTTAGCCTTTATTCTGAGTGTGCCTATCACAGTTTGCAGGTGTGATCATATTTGTATTTGCACAAAAATCCTCTTTAGAACAGTCATGTTCTGTCTGGTAAACACTTCAGATTTGTAATCTCATCTTCTGACTCTATCTTACCACTCTGATCCTGTATGTTAACTTTTCATACTTTGGTTTCTTCCCACTCTTAGTTCCTGACCTTATTCATCAGGCAGGATGATCTAATCCTTTCCCTCCTTATGTCTGTTCTAATCATCATACTTTTTTGTATTCCACAACATGGTATTGTGTGATTTTTGTCACAAAAAAAAAAATATTTCTGCAGTGTATTTATTTGATGGTTAAAGGTAAACCCAGAGTTTTGAAAATAATTCTATTGTATTCCTAAATGATAAATTGTGCTGGCTTAAGTATAATTCAAAAATGGATTTTGTGTATAAACTAATAAGGAGCATCCAAAATATTTAAATCTAAATCCTTACATCTGTTAGTCCTTTTTAGGTTATTCTTCATACCTGTTCACTGTAGGGAGGGTGGGAGAAACTTGTGGAATTTTCAGGACAGTTAGCAAGCAAAAGTTTCATTTTTATCCTGACTAGGTCATTAAATTATTTTTCTTCCCTTTATAGTTTAAAAAGTAATGTTTGAGCAAGTGGTTTCACCTGATGAAATATACCTTTCAGTAGTGCAGATATTAGCTATCTTTGCTCAAATTTTATCATCTTTCTGAGAGGGGATTCATGCCAGAAAATATTAATAAAATAAGGCTTATCATGAGTAACTTTTGGGCCATTTGTTGTTTCAGTCCCTAGCTTAGGGGGATTTGAGTGACAGACAGTGGGGAGGGGAGGACTGTCTTATGTTGCCCACAAGTACTGCTACAGGTGACTGCATTTATTACTAGAATTAAGGTTTTGTATTAAAAGATAGGTTAACATTAGAAGTTGTGAAAAAATACACTTTCAACCTTTGCTCCTTTCCCTTTTTAAGGAAGAAATTAAATGGCTTTTAACCTGAATGGTCAGGTTTAAAATAGCTAAACCATGGAAAGGGGATGGCATTACAAGTTTTAGAATAGCACAGGCCTAAACCATAAGATGGTAGTGGCAGTAACCCCACATTTCTGTCTCTGAAGGTGCATGGGGTGCCTGAATAGACTGCTTTATGTAGGAAGGGGGCAGGTTAGTGAAGAGTTTTTTGCAAGTGGGAGAATTGAATATTTTTTGTTATTATTTTTCTGTTCCATTTTTTCATTTTTGGTGTCCCTGTGACAGTAAATAAGAAAGATCTGCATAGAAACTATAGATATTTGGCCTCTTAAATTATCTTTGAAATAATGACATTTGGGAATCTAAATCTAATACATGTTACAAAGCAATCTCTTTTGCTTCCAGATTTTCCAGGGTATTAAGGCATCTAAAAATCCTAGAGGCAAGGAGGAGGACAGGGGGTGGGGGCGTTCAGTGATTTGTATCTATCTCATGGGATTCAGTGTATAATATTTATGTATTCTTTTCAGTTTTAACTTCCACTGAACTTCAGTTCTAAGCAACTGAGTCATCTGGTGCTTCGTAATAATCTATCTGGTTTGGGGAAGAGGAGGTAGGGTATGTGGAGGGAGTGTTATATGCTGTATGCAAGTAAAACTTGGAATTTAACATAATCATTATTTGACATAATTAGATTTTCCAGTAACCATGAATTAGCTGACAGTAGGTCATGTTTAATTGAATATTTTAAAATGAATATACTTTAGCATTTTATTGGCTAATGTAACTACATTTAAGTGCTTGTCAGTATTTTCATTATGAACCATATTTTGGAAAATTTAATTAAGCAGTATCTCTACTGTTCTAAATTTTGTCAGGCTGAGAGCTGGCATACAGGCTAGATAGGAATAATTCGCAACATAATTACGGCCCCGAAGGAATTGAAGCAAGCAAACAAGACATTCACCTAATTTCTCAAAGTGCATCTGTTAAGAGCAAGATCTAAAGAACTCAAAGTGAATGAAGTAAGTTTTTGGGTTTTGTTGTGGCTTTTTTATTCATGTAACTTAATAAAAGTGCAGTATAATCAGCTGGAAGGCGAGCAGGGTTTAAAAAGTAAAACCAAAATTAGATTTTCTGAGGCAGAGGGAGAATGTATTATAGCAGGGATCTTCTCCTGCTCTTCAGAAATAGTGGGTCTATTAAATAACCTAAAATCTATGTAGTCAGCGCTTTATGAGCATGTACAATCAAAGTCTAAAATTCATAAAGAAGTCACACAGGAGAAGTGGTGTATAAATTGTGTTGCAAATATATCTTCAAGGATATGTGGAGTCATTTAATAAATGCAGGTATACTGATAGCTCTTGCAATCAAAGGCCAATTTTAAACTTTGGAGGTCATATTTAAGCAGTATCTTCAGTCATTTGTTCCTGGAAAAAAATGATTCCCTGTGTATGCAAGGTAGAAACAAAAACTACTAAAATTGTCAAAGACGGTATTCTGTAGTTTTGCTGAACAACAGATCAATGTCCAGTCTCAGAAAGTAAATAGAGAGTTCATTTATATTCATCCAGGAACAAGATTAAACTTCCTTCAGTACTAGTAAATGAGGCATGTCCACCTTCAATTCCATATCCACTTTCTGTACCACTTCCAAAAACATGTATTTGCTTAAGTTATTCTACAGCGGCTCTAAAAAAACCAGTACAGTGCTGAAGACTGTTACAGATTGGAACATTACAGATGTTTCATCTGTGCAGATGTTGGAAGAGTTGTGAATTGGTAAGATACGCAGAGAACCAATAGCGAATTATTTCATCATGTGGTTTGAAATCTACACGGAAAAGGAGGTTAAAATAGATGGTATGAATATGTCCAACAGAGATTTTTAGTAAGAAAATATTAACTGAAAAAGGCTCTGACAGAATAGGTGTAAATGATGGGGGAATAAGAAAGAAAGGCAGAGAAAAGGTACAAGTTTCTAGAAAGTGGTTTGTGGCTGTTTTATTTTTTTCAAAAATTCACAGTCAATTGTGACAACAAAATTACTGTGAAGGAGCATAAGACTAGAGGCAAAAACTCCCTTCAGCAACAGTATGTATATTTCTGACATAGCATATGTTTGACTTGTCACTTCAAATTTGTTTAAAAAAAAAATCAGTGTAATTTTAACTTGTCATTTGTTCTGCCAGATTTTCTATTGCCCGTCTCTGTAGCTCTAGTGATGTTCCCAATTGGTCTGTCCCTAGTTTATGTAAGATCGTTTTCTGTTGTTGTTGCTCTGTACTGTATTTGGTTTATCTGGCAAGTTTTTGGTGGGGGGTGGTGCAAGGGTCGCTTCTGTGAGAAAACACCAGAGGCTGCTCTCCTGCTGGACAGATCTCCATATGGGCCATTCACTTCAGAGCTGGACTCGATGACTTCTCCGCGGACATCCCCTTGTCGCGGGGG
>VWZG01002731.1:0-80168 GCA_013396735.1 Grallaria varia
AGCTTCTCTGGGCTACCTGTTCCGGTGCTTCACCACTCCTACAGTAAAGAATGTCTTCCTAATATCCAATCTAAATCTTTCTGTTTAAAGTCATCCCCCCTTGTCCTATCACTACAGGCTCTTCTTAAAGGGTCCCTCCCAGCTTTCTCCTTGTCCTCTAGATACCAGAAGGCTGCAGTGAGGTCTCCCCGGAGCCTTATCTTCTCCAGGTAGAACAACTCCAACTCTCCCAGCCTGTTTCCATAGCAGAGGTGCTCCAGCCCTGCTCTGATCATCGCTGTGGTCTCCTCTGAACTCGCTCCCACAGAGCCACCTCTTTCTTATGTTGGGGGCCCCAGAGTACCGCAGGAGGGGTCATGTATACATTTTTATAACGTACATTTTACAGACAAAAACGCAAGACGCGTTGACTTTTTAACTATAGAGCTATTACGGCAGCAGCGACTTCCCCGCCGCAGCCACGGGGCCGGGCCGCCCACCTGCCCTGATACAGTTCGGGCACCTTTCACCCTCCGGCTCCGCAGGGCGCGGCGCCCGCTCCCTCCCCGGCGGCGCCCCGAGCCCGCGGACGGCACGGGAGAGGGAGAGCGGAGCCGGCCAGGCATGGGCCCCGAGCGGCAGGAGCGGAGCGGGGCGGGGGGACTGCTGGCGGCGCAGGGCTGCGGGCGAGGGGCGGGGCGCGGGAAGCCTGTGTCTGCCATGGCCGCCTCCCCCTCCCCGCAGCCTCCCTTAAATACTATGGGGCGGCCGTAGTTGCGGCGGGCGCTGCCGCCGAACGCACCATGCGGGCTGTCATCGCCTTGGCCGCGGCGCTGGGCAGCCTGCTGCTGGGCGGCTGCCTCCTGCGCCTCGGCGGCCAGCAGCCCCTCCGCGCCAGGTAGGGCGGCCGGGAGGGCTCGCCTGCGGTCCGGAGCTGTCCGGGGAGGGAGGGAGGGAGGAGCGGGACGAGCCCCGCGGGGCGCGGCGGAGCCCGGCGCGGTGCCCCCGGCGCGGGCGGGGCCGGGCTGGGCTGTGTTCGGGCGTTCGCGGGGAGGAGAGCGGCGCCGGTGGTGCCTGGTGATGTTCCATTACTGGTTCTGACAACTTTGTTTTCCCGTCTCGCTTGCCAGGGGCTGGGAGGAGGAGGAGGCAGGAGTAGCTGCTGTCACGCCGAAAGTGGTGCGAGCCCTCAGGTCCCCCCTGACGCCCCTTCCTCAGGCCGAGAACAGGTACGGGCTGCCCGCCCGCAGGTGGGTCCGTGAGGACGGGTCTGCAGGGGCAGAAACTCACCTTCGCTCCAGTTCAGCCTGCCTTTTGTTTTGGCAGCTTAATCAGAGCATTAGAAAGCTAATAGAGAAAATGACAGTTCGCTTTAACTGTAATGAATTATTTGCTCATGGACTCTCTTAATGACGGCTGTCACTCTGCCATTGGTTTTGAGTCCAGTAATAGGTTGCATAGCGCAGTTTTGTTAATGTGCCGTGCAAAAGGTGCTTGCCGAATAGTATGTTCCAGGTATCTTTTATTCTTTCCAGGAACATGGAGCTGGGCAATACTGTTACTGTTTTTGTAATGTATTTTTATTTATAAATATAGATTTGTTATTTAAAATCCATAGAATGAAGGTAAGACATACAAAGTCTGTTTCATTTGGTGTGGAATCTTATATCAGGGGAACCCTTCCACATGATCCCATGTCTTGATTTTTACATCAGTGTAGATCTTTGCTTTACAGCCTGTTATTTTATACTGTGAAGTTTAATAGGAAGATAGTTGTTAATATTAGCTGTGAAGCAAGTCATGTCTTAGATGCAGGCTTCAATATTAAGGACTGTTGTTTTTGTGCTCTGGAGTCTTCACACACTGTAGGAAAACTAATAGTGCAGAAGAGGATGGTGTAAACCACACATGAGATAATACGATGTAAGAAGTAGTTTGCAGACATTTTCCTATTTTTTTTTACTTTCTATGGCCTTTTTAACATTGCATTTTCAATGACTATTATATGTCTGTATATATTACGATCAAAAACACATGATAAAAATTAGAAAGAACTTAAGAATTGCGTCTTTCGTGGTGTGATGTCCTGGCTGTATTGAAGTCAATGGTGACAATGCAGTTAACATTACTGAGGCCATCATCTCACGCAGGTTAGCTGAATTTGTGGCTGAAATAGTGTATATGCTTTCCCTAAGTGAATGCAAGTGATGTGTACACATTGCAGTGTACCCTAACAGTACATTTCTTACACATTTCCAGTGAGAGACCTTTGTGCTCCCTGCCTCAAAATTTAGAACTTTCACAAGCTGTAAGTTTATAGCATCTTTCAAAATTAGAGTGAAACGAAAGAAACAGGAACATTTGCCAAATTTTGTCTGCTCTTACCTGCTTCTAGCCTGCTTCTCTTTTTTATGCTCATTTTTCCCCTTCCTTTTTTTCCCTTTTCCCCCCCTCTGCTCTTTACTATGTATTGGTTTTTGCAGTATGTTCTCAGTTCTTCTTTCTTTTTGTAACTGTCACCCCATTCTTCTCTCCACTCTGTTTTGGGTTATGTCTGTGGTTTTCCCTTGGATTGTCTTCTCACGCCCTTCCCCACTAGTTTCTGAGCTTCATCTCCTTCCACTCAGCTCTGTGTGCTAAACCATGGAATCAAATTGACTAGAAATGCTGGCAGATAGCACTTCAGAGAACAGTCTAACTACTTTCCGTCTGCTGTTAGTACACTCCCAACTAGAGCAAAGAAAGTGGAAGCAGCACATACCAAAGGGGGCTGAAAATCCATGGCATGTTTTTAACCTCTTTAATAAGACAAGTGAGCTTGAGATTTTAAATACTTGATTTTCTTTATTCTACATTGAGGATTTTGGTACTAATTGGGAGGTAGTTTTAATCAACCTGAAATTTTATTTCTTCGTGACAAAGTGTCTGCAAAAGTTTGACAAGTAAATAATTCATCAAATAAAGTTTCATTTTACTCGAGCTCCTGTAATCATAGTGTCATTGGAGGGATGGCTTGCCAGGTGAATCCAGGAGTGGATGTGCTTTCTTCTCGGAGTGATTATGCTTAGTAAGCTGGCCTGACAGGAGTTTGTGGTGCATGTTTGGCGTATGAGGAAGGACAGCTGCTGGACTGACCAGGAGCTGTTACTTAAGCCAGAGAGCCTGGGCAGGGAGCCATGCTGGAGGGGTTTGATCCAGGCAGCAGCTGGACTGGGCCTGGCTAAAGGCCATGCTGGAGAGGTTTGATCCAGAGAGCATCTGGACTCATTCAGGAAATTCAGACCAATCCCTCAGTGATGGAGATGGATGGTCTGGTCAATAGGAATTAGATTCCAGTTTGCAGTGGGGGTTTGCTGAAGTATCCATAAGTACAGCAAAAGGACAAGAGTTCCTTGTTAAAATAGGTCATGCAGAGGTTACTGAACTTTTGAATTGCATGAGGCTATGTTAGTATATAGATGCGTAAAACTAGGAACAATCTATTGGTGCAGACTTTCTAAAGTATGGTTCTCCTGAACTACCCTGATCCTTTGAATGGTATTGTTGTGTTCTTGACAGCAATGTCCTTTCCTGCGTAAGAGTAAGAGGATGTGCATGAATGTTTCCAGGAAAGGAAAAAGAAGAAAAAAACCCCTGGTTACTATACTTCTTGATCTCTAGCTATAAGTAATCTAGACAATCTTGACAGTCAGGAGCTAATCTTCTTATCATGATTTCCTTTGCCGTTGGAGGCATCTTTGTAACCAGACATCTCCTGAAGCATCTCTGAGGCCCTATTATTCTGTTGCCTCGCAGTGTTGAAAGCTAATCTGTTCATTTACTTTGAGTAATTCTTTTAAAAGGATAAAACTGAAAGATGAAAGGATGAAAAGGAGGGGATTGCATCAGGCTGTTACAGATATTTAGGCAGCTATTATGCGCAGCAGTGTTTAATTAGGCGGTGACCAGGCACCTTAAGTTCTCTGAAGATGTGTCTTAGTAAATAACCTTGAAGATCAGGTTTGTGTCCTACAGAATGTTCCTTACCACTTTTTCTTGTAAAGTGTTAGATAACTTGAGCAATGTGACTGCCTCTAGGGTGTGATTTCCAGTGTTTATTTCACAGCCTTTTAGTAGGGTATCTTACTGAAAAAAAGGCCATTGTTAGTAAGATTTGTCTGATAGTCCCCAGATTTATTCCTGGAATGAGTATCATTTACCCTGCAATACTATGATTCTCTGGCAAATTCTCATGTCTGTGCTTCATACCATCCTCTCAATTTTTAAGCTTTAGCTGCAAGTACAGCTTAAACTTTCTTAAGCCACCTGTACAACCAAAAGCAGTAGTCTTGTACTTTTCCCACCTTTAGACACTTGCTCTTCGCTTCGTCCCTCCTTCCTTCCTCAACTGTATTTGTGCCAGCATATTTGTTTGTGTCACAGCATTAATAGCAAAACAGAAAGCTCAGTACTAGTGCTAAGCTAGTGCTTATCAGGGGAAGGTGACAATAATAAGAGGGGCGAGGTAGTCTTTTCTTTGTTATGAGGGCCAGAGTATGATATGTTAAGCATAGGCAGAAATTCCAGCTCCTTTTGTAATGCTGAGTTTATATAGCAGATAAATAATGCCAGCTCCTGCAAGGGGAGTGAAAATAGTTTTCTAAAGCAGTATTTATATGTACTATACATAGAACTGACTGCCATTACTCTGTTATTCTGTTTGTGTTGCCAATTGCACTCTCTAATTCTCTAGTTCACTCTGTTTTTGCAGGTCTGAGGCAAGCGCAGTGTAGAGATTGTTTGGGTAATTGAACAGTGGAAGGAAGTGACTGAGGAGCAATGAGTAAACAAGTTAGTATGAATAGAGTTCCATAGTGTTGATTTCTCAATTCCTCTCTCAGTAGATGATCTTTATGAAAGCCTTGAAAGTGAACAGCTATACTTAATTAACTATGCTACAGAGACCTGTACATTCTGTCTCCTGTCAAAATACTGCTTTCAGGGACTCAGAAGGGAAAGAAGAGACAGGCTAATACCACAATTATGAATGGTAGCCTAGTGTATCGCATGAATAATTTGATACAGTTTAGATTAGTTAGCAGTGGTGTCCACTTCACTAATTTTACTGCTCTCTTAGTATTTTGTCTCTTCATTCCCAAGTGATGCATGCAGACATATTTTAGGAGCACATTCTGAACACACGCCTCATGTATTAGTTCTGTCTAAATGAATAGGTGTTCAGGTGAAAGCTGCTGCCAGGACACATTTATGTTCTGACAGTGGTGAAAGGTTTCCCAGACTTTCTGTTTACTTGGTCCAAGCGAAACTGCTCTGTCATTCTGTCTATCATGTGCTATTGTAACGTGATTTTAGTGTAAGAACCTTATCCTTTTCACTTTACTCACCATGAGGCTCTGAATGGTGCTTGTCATGTTACCTGCCATGAGGTGTATGGATTTTATAAATAAAATGTATCTGATATTATGTATAACTCTGGTGAATGCGCTAGAGGGTCTTTCAAATAATTTGAAAATGCAACTTGTCTTAAAGACCTGATTTAGCATTTCTTGGATTAGCATGGGAATTCGAACAAGGATAGTAGGATCAGTCTCTTTCATAGTTACTGTGATTAGTGTTTCAAGACAAATTCTTATTCCCACAGTTTGATAGAGCCATTTTTATAGTCCATTTCACCAGGAATTTAAATTGTGTATTGCTGTGTTAATCAAGGTGTTTTGAACTTTAAAAATATCACTATATTCTTACCATCTGCTTAATCTGAAATAGTGTCTAAGCCAGAACACTTAAAAACACTCTTCCTACAGAAATGTGGATTACATTTTTTTAATAGTATTCAATTAAAAGATGAGAAGATTCAAATATAAATTAGTCTCTTCAAGGGAGAGATTAAGACAGAAGGTATTCACAATCTGGATAATGTTATTCCATGCCACTTTGGTATGTGCAGTTTTGCATGCAGAAGTAATCTATTTTAGCTGGAGATGCCCCTTAGGAACATGTTCAGACTTCCTGTGCTGCTTCAGAAAGAGAAGAGCAGGAAACTATAAAAGAAAAGAGCAACAAGTGGTTCTGCTGGGCATGGAGTGAATAAAGCCAATGAGTGGGATTATCCCTTGCTTTCAGTGTGGATTTATTAGGAAGGTGATCTTGTTGCTTTCACTGCTGCCAGGCAGTTCAGTTATGAGCTCTTGGAAAGATCTGATCCCACATTCTTTCAGTTGCTTCCAGTTGCTTTTGTGGGAATTCTAGAGGTGTGGCCTTTCAGTCTTGGGTGTATCTTTATGTTATGGTATAATACACAGCACTATATTTCCTTTTTCTGTCTGCCTTTTTTTTTTTTTTCTTCCCTACTATGGATCCATCTTATGCCCACCCCTTTCCCTACTCTGATGACTGGGGTTGAGTTTGGTTCTGTTTTTAAAGGACTTCCTTTTTCTTTCCCTCCCTGCTTCCCTAGAATTCCACCTCTCTGGTGATTCCCTGCACTAAGGCTCCCTGTTTTCTTGGGACTAAATGCTACAGGACCAGCAAAAGTTAACCATAGACTTTCCATGTAATTTCTCTATTTCTTATTCTAAAGGTGGATGTGATCCTTCTATTAAAGAAGTTTACAGTTTAAGAATCTGCTGTTTTCCCAAGAGCAAGATATAGAATAACAACATGCTGATAAATGTGGCACATGATCTTAATCTACTGTGGATTTATTAAAGTACAGATGGTGTACTTTCTGAGTTCCTAGAATAACCATAGGAAGTATGTGGTCCTCAAGCTGTTCATATATGATTTAAAAAACCCCCTGTTTTTCAGATTTTGGCCGATGAGGTGGGCTTTGAGAACATCTAAACCCTAAGAGAAATGAAGCTGGAATTTCCCTGTATCATCAGTTTTATGAGTTCTAGCCAACATAATATATCATGGTTTCTACTTCAAATTCTCATTTAGCATAATAGTTTGCAAAATTAGTTGAGTGTATCCTGATAATCTGTATTGTTAGGCATGTTATCTGATTTCACTGCAGAAGTTTTAATGCAGTAAGTATTGAAGAAAGACTATTATCCATTAGGACAGGTAAATTCATTCCATGATAAGTGTTGCCCAGCATGATTGTCCTAAGAGATCAGAAATTTAATCCGAGTCTGATGTCTCCACAACTCTTCCATGAATAATGCAGTAGAAGTCTGGACTGCCCCTTCCACACCCCTTTTTGTCTGAATGCAAAAGATTTCACCCATGTGAAGCAGAGGCCACTCTGACAGTGAAACAGGAATTCAGAAATTTAACTTTTAATAGAATGAATCATTGTTTTGCCTTGTCTTGCAAATTAATGGTTTAATTTTCATGCTTTTTGCACCGTATGAAGAGCATTGAGTAAATTTTGGGTGAGAAGAGCTACAGAAGAAGCATTTTTGGGGACCTATCATGTGCCTGTCTTACATGAATAAACAATTTTTATTAAAATTCCTTTCTGGTTTTCCCCAGACTTGTGCCATTTTCACCAATCTTTACATGTGTCATGGAAAGGGAAGAAAAGACTCCTTGTTCCTTTTTTCTCCCCTCGATGGCTGTAAAAGTGATTGTGAAGATTTAATGACAAAACAACAGGGATTTATTTTGCTCCTTCTTTTTTTTATTCGGCTTCTACCTTTTTGAATTTTTCAAGTCTTGAAAACATGAGCATAAAAAGCAATTACATATTAAAGAACAAGGCAACTTGCTTGTGTTGATCTTATGTATTTAAAAAGACTAAAAGTCTGTTGAGCAAACCTTGTATTTGAGAGAATATTTATTCATAGCCCCACAGATCTCAGGACACAAATTAATAGGAAGCTGTAAGGACATGGTAATGATTCTCTGCAGAGTTGAAACCCCTTGTGTAAGAACATTGTTTCTCCACCAATGCCTGCAAACGCACCTCTCAGAATGTTGAGCAAACTTAACTGCCTGCTCTGACATGGTCCTCCTGGCAGGCTTTGTGTATTAAAGGAGGTCTCCTCTGGCCAGCTGTGGCTCAGAAGGGTTGAGGCCACTTCTCAAATCAGCATCTAACACTTGGCTTATATCAATAGGTATCTTTTTCCCTTTTTCTTTATGATGCTGTTTTTAGGCAGCTAAACTTTGCCCTGCAGCCATTTCTCTTACTTTGAGCTGCAGCTACAAAATAGTCATTTGAGGTTATGGAGCAGGAGGTTAAAGCAGTTTGAAGAAGCAAGAGAGAAAACATGATTTAGTGCTAACTGAATTTGTTTGGGAACTGGAAAGGGCCTACCGGGTTCTTCTGTGTAGACTGAACCATTCAGACCAAGCTGCAAGAAACCTATGTGCATAAATAGTGTAGGCAGAATATTTGCTGGCACTTGCTGTGTGAGAGCTGCTGAGTTGTTAGCCCTGAACTGTGTGCTCTGGGAGTCTTCTACCGTTTGTATGTCACTCCTTGAGAAGGAATTAAATAAGGAGCTGTATGCAAAGGCCGCCAAGGAGCTCTCAGTAGGCAGTGCGAGCTGTTACTATAAAGTCACTGCAGAACTAAAAGGACAGAGATGTGTTATGTTGTCTTAGCATTGTCCTCAACAAGGGGTGTGCAGACTGTGTACTTCCTTAGGGACACTTGGTGTATACTGGGAAAAAGTTCTTGCTGGTGGAAAGAAAGGAAGAGAGCTGATTCCTCTCCTTTGCAGCCTACCTCCTGTGTGAACTGCTCCTATGGAGCGACTGATTCACTGGAAAATACATGTGCAGTGGAAAGAGAAGGAAAGGTTGTTCGTTCCTTTCCTCCCATAAGCTAGGAACGTGACAGTCAGTTCAGCAGCAAAATAAACAAGCATGTGTTCTTCTCTTTTGAAGTGTTTTAGAAGAGAAGGCTCAGAGGGGACCTTATTGGTACCTGAAGGGAGGGTGTGAGGAGGATGGAGTCAAGTTCTTCTTGGTGGTGCTCAGTATCAGAATAGAGGCAATAGGCCCCAACTGAAATGCAGGAGGTTCCCTTTGAACATCAGGAAACACTTTTTCACTGTAAGGGTCACTGAGCACTGGCACAGGCTGTTCTGGGAGGTTATGGAGTCTTCACACTTGGAGATATCCAAAAGCCATCTGGACAAGTCCTGGGCTGCTGTCTCTGGGTGGCCCTGCCTAAGCAGGAAGATTGGATTAGATGACCTCCACAGATGCCTTCCAACCTTAGTCACGCTGTGATTCTCTGGCTTGAAATGGCATCTTTCCCAAATAAGGTCTTCAAAATCAGCTTGTCAGAAATCTTTTTGATAAATGTTCTCCAGGCAATGGAGTTTTTGTCCTCGTCAGTACAAGCAATGATGGTTCAGAAGCAGAGCGCATAGTGTACAAAGCATGAAGACCCTTTCTCTTTGTGTGTGAGTGCCTCTGTACAGAGATGTGTTGGTTCTCTGTTTCTAAGAACAGCATGAGTTCTGTTCACTGCTGCAGCTCACAACCAGGAGTGAATGACACAGCATCTCTGTCTTCTGTGTTTCTCCCTCTGGTTTGGACAAACAGCTTGCAATGTCCAAGTGCTTTGTAAGTAGTGAATCAGTGGAAAGAACTGAAAAGGACAGGGAGGTGGCAGGGAGGAAGATGGTGAGGGGCAAGGAGAATAAAAATGCTGGAGGAAAAATCTTCATCATAAATGGCAAACCACACAGCAGAAGGCTGATGGCGGAAGAGGGGGATTGTATAAAACTGAGCCTAGATACTAGGTGAACTGAGATGAATGGACGAAGACCTTGGCATCTCAGTCGCTTATTAATTTACATCTTAGTCTTCTACAAGGCCTGCCAGAGCAAGAGGACCACACAGGAGTTTGGTGAAAGTAAGACAGGAATTAAAGATCACTATCTGGCATTCAGCTTGGGTCCTTTTACAAACATTTACCCTCTCTGTGTAAATAAAGAATAAACAAGGCAGGAAGTGTTACACTTAGTAAGTTAAAGTCCAAGTGCAATGACCCACTTCACCTGTGGTGTTTTCTATACATGTTATATTGGCTCTGAATATTGCATTTCATCAACAACTTTAGGAAATCACATCTGCTAAATGTTTTATTAGTGAATAAATATCTTCAAAACATAATGTTCAATATGCTTCCCATTTCATTTTCTTTTTTTTTAAATTACATTTTCTGATTACAGTGTGAAGCAGAAAATATTATTCAGACTAAGAAATAGAGTTCTTCTGAAGAATTGAACATTTTATAGTCCCTAGCAGCAAACTCCCCTTTTATAACAAGAGCTTCACAAAAGAAGTCAATAGGATTTGTTTGGTGTTGTTTTCAGCTAAATCAATAGTTATTAATCTTATTGTCATAGCAAAGTAAGTGTGACAGCATTTTTAGAATATGTTCTCTATTTTAAAGTTAGTTGATTTTTCTCCTACCCTCCCTTCCCCTTTTAACAGAACAACTACTAATAAAAATGGAATTTACCGATTTGAACAGACTTCAAAATGTAAAGCAATTCAGGACAACATTTTGTCATCATCTATCAAGAAGAAAAGGTAGGTGTTTTCTGTGCTTTCTGCTTTGTTTGTTTTAAGTAGAAGGGTAAAAAATTGTCCTTCTCCCACCAGTATTCCACCTCATCAGCAACGCTATGATTTAATTTTTTACTCTTTTGAAAGGTGGTAGATCACTATGTTACTGATGCACTGCTAGTGAGAGCTGAAACACAGACTGGGAAACAGAGGTCAAAGAGTGCAGCTGCCTGAAAACTGTAGTGATTAACACCAAGAGAAGGACAGCCAGTCACTGCATTGCCTTCAAAATCCACTTAGCAATATATAAGTGCTGTTGTTTATCCCACACATTACAAAGTGGTATAGGCTGCAGCAATGGAGATGAGCTCTTCATATCGAGAACATTTTAGAGCTGAGATTACAGGAGAAACTTTACGAAGTGCAAGATTGTTAGTCTGTAGCTAAAGAGAAAGGGTCTGCACCATTTAATGAGGCAGAAGAGGAATCGGACAGGTAGGGAGAGAAACGGATGGTTGGAGCGAAGGATCAAGGGATTGCTTTTTGCCATGAATATTGCAGCTATTGCCCTTCTCTGAGAGGAGCTGCAGGGATCTGTTGCTTTTTCAAGTTGTGAGCCACAGACATGGTATATAAGTTCTTTATATTGCAGTTCTAGGCTTTCAGGGACTTTCTGGACACTCCTGCCTCTTAAGCTGACAGAAAGGGAAAAAATTACTAGTTTAAAGCTTGTCAAATGGTTTGATAGTAAAAAATGCTACAGAAGTGGGAAGTTATTATTATAGCAGGTATGTGCTGGTGGTGATAAAGAGCCTGAAATAATGAGTTTGGCTGGCAGTTTTCCATTTTTATTCTGGAGCAAGCCCCATGCACACCCTCCTGAGGGCTTTGGAAACTGTAAGTTGTTTTGGTAGTATTGGAGTGTCCAAAGGCAAAATGGATTGTCCCGTTCTCTTGCGTTTTCTGGCATTGTTCTACTTTTTATTTGGTTGGTTTTTCGGGGTTTTTTTTCAGTTTTTTTGTGAAGATAAGCTGCGGAGTAGGAATATGTCTTTTTTTCACTCCTGCTGCTCAGTCTTTCTTGTAATTCAAATAGGTTTTTAACAAGTAGGTGTTTGGTTTTAGCAAGTAACCAGTGGGGCTGTATCTGTCTTTCTGTTCTGACATTTCACCTGTTGCCTCCATACTATCTCAACACTTCTGTCCTTGCTATTGTCCTACAAATATCTGCCAAAAATTAGAGGATACTTATATTTTGTCAGTGCCTTGACTGTGCATAATAATTCCACTTCAGCCACTGTAGTTAATGTAGAAGGTCACTGTGTACCTGACAAATACTATAGGCAACCACAACAAAAAAAAGCCTTCCTGGTGTTATTTATCAGTAATGCTCATTCAGTATAAGTGAGTTTCCTATGGCAGCAAGTGATTATAATGGTTGTTGTGCAGATGGCAAGACAAAAACAGGACTAAACAAAACATGTTTCATTCACTATTCTCAGCACTATAATAATTGTCTTGTCCATGTATTTTTATAGTTCAATTTACCTGAGCATTTTTTATTTTAATAACAAAACCCTTTTAACATCAGTGAATATGTGCTGTAGGCTCCTGGGTGCCAGTGGAAATATATGTATTGTCCCAGTTCTTTAAAATGGATCAGTGAAGATGATGACTGTCTGGGTTGCAGCAGAGCCATGAAATGATTCCCTCATGACCTTCTGGTCTGATTCCATTGGAGAAATGGATCCCCAAGGCTCTTTTAAAGCAGGAAATGCTAAAATTGTCTTTCTAAGAAGAAAACAAAGCTTTCTGGGCTGTAAAGCCAGCTGCAGCAGATCCCAGAGCTTCATTTTGGGTCTTTAAAAAAATGATCTACAGGAACATTGTATTCAAGTAGAGTTCATTTCATGGAAGCCTTTTGCTGGTGTGAGCAGATGCCTAGCAGAGCTGCCTCAGCTGGGAGGTTCTGTGCCCCAGGACGGCACGCTGGAATGTGTCTGCTGCCTGCAGCACTCTGCCAGCTGGCAAAGGGGAGTTCTGACAGTCCAGGGTGCCTTTGTAAATCACAAGAGGAGCTAAACTAGACACATAGGGTGAGCAGAGGTGGTGTTCTGATTTGTAAAGACCTGGGAGTGGTGCTTGTCTGGGTGAATCAGTAAACTTAGATACCTCTGAGCAAGAGTGATGCAGCAGTGGAAAAGCTGCGGTGTTCTTGCTTTGTAACTGGTATTTTTACCCTATGTGCATCTTCTGTTACATGTAAAGGAGGTCCTAGTTTCTGACAGAGAGTGCCTGTGTTTCCTATGAGGCCTCAGAACTACAATTATGGATGACACTTTCATTTTTCTCCTTACCAAATGTTTCCCTGCAACTTGCTAATAACCTGTCAGTCTGTGGAATTTCTTTCTGAGCTGATGGTAATTTTTCTTTTAATTTCTGACTTCGATCTTCATCTTATCAATGTCTTTAGGCTAGACTTTGCTTTTTCTGTATTTTTTTTCTCCTGAATAATGATTACCCAAGTAACTCTTCATGCTCTGTTATCCTATTAATTTTTGGAATTTTTTCGTAAGTCCCAGCATCTAAGGGTTATTTATTGTTTAGCCTTAAGGAATAAAACTAGATCAGTGATTCAGCGTCAGAGTAGGCTATTTCAGTCCCGTGCTTTTATCTCATCCTCCCCCCACATGCACTCCCTGCCCTGGCGTGTTCTGGTACTGACACTTGTCTGACCCCACGGTGAGTCAATTTAGGTAGCAGCTTCAGCAGGAAAGTAGTTCCATTTTCTCTGGCTGCAGTTCCAAGGCTGATAATGCAACGTACCAACAAGCAGCTGCCAAAATAAGAGGGCCTTGTTCCCAGTTTTTCTGCTCCTGCCACTCTTTGCCTATACTGGCTGTTGTGTTTGATGGAACATTTCTTGATCTGATTTAACACAAAGAGGAAGAAGAAAATGTATATTTTTTTTCTATTTTTTCCTTCCTTTTTTTTTCTTTTTTTTTCTTCCCCATGGTAGTAGATCATAGTGGCCTGTGGAGACATTTGACAAGTGCAAAAGCTGGCCAAAGCAAAACAGAGGTGAGGTCAAGTAAGTACCAGCAGTGACACAAGGGACAGAACTGCTTTGAAGTTGGATTGGAAGGAGAAAGAATGTACTGAATCAGGTCATATCAGTGACAGCTGCAATAGAACGAGTTTGCTCTTCTCTCTCTTCTGCCCAGTCATTCCTCTCGAGCTGTGCAAGGGCCCAGTAAAATCAATTTAGTCACAGTCATCTAGTTTCTTTAAGAGCTTCCTTAGTGTGCAAGATGAAAATCATACATGCTACAGATGCACACTTGAGCCAGAGACCAGTTCTAATGCAGTTCTAATTCTTCTTAAAAAGAGGATTCATTTTTCCATGCGGAAATTGGACATGATCTTACTCAGGGGTAGGTAAACAAGTAACCTTTAGCGGTTGCAGTGCTTTCATGAAGGAAACAAAAACAAAAAATCTGTTGTTTTCAAATGCTGAACAGAGAGAGAGAGGGAAGCTTTCAGATCATTGACCTGTGCTGCTGCAAACCACCACAGTCTTTTTTATATTCCCTTTTATCAATTCACATGCTCCATTTCAAAACAAGCAAGGTTTCTTGCCATCCCAACTCTTGTAGAACTGTTCAAAGTACACCCTTGTAAGTTCCAGCTTGAATAAAGCAGTGATCAAGTCAACACTAAGCTATTTTTGCTACAATAGTACACAGTAGATCTCTTACGGAGACTTGAGTACTGTAGAATTCTTAGTCATGGTATGCATACCATCTCTTCTTCCTATTCCCCCAGTCCTCCTCGTAAGTTATTGTTTTGTGCAAACCTGTATTATGATCCAAGGGCAAATGGGAGAATTAGTAACATTGAACCTGAAAGGAAAAAATTTATCCAATCTTTTGACTTATGTGTTATAAAGTATTTCACTTATGGACAAATTTAAATCTCCTGAAAGATTTTAAGGAGCAGAGAGCTCTTTATGTTACATGTAGCAATGTAACCAAAGTGCTGGTTGATGTAAAACAGCAGATTGTTTTATTTAGGCAATAATTTAAAGGAAAACTTTGGTAAATATTGGTCTATGGTCTTAGATGATTGAATTGAGCTTTGGGGTGTCTTATAAAGTAAATGAGAGAAAAGGCATAAAAAGTGTGATGTTTCATCTTGGCTTGCAAGAATCACTTTTCAAAACATTTTTGAAGTTTAAACCACCAAGTGAAAGAGTTTTTTGTATTATTCTGGGCTTTTGCACTTGAGATGATTTCTAATAACTTCAAGATATTTATGGTCAGTTATTCAAGTTTGAAACCAGTATACTTTAGAAAGTTTTTGGAAAGAAAAGTTCATTAGGATGTCAATCCTAAGAAGATATGTTTAATAGGTCATGCTAATTAAATGAGTATAGTACTGTTACAAATTACAAAAATAAAATAGGTCATGGAGTTCTAAAAGCAATCTATTATATATGCACCATGCACATTATTATTAATACATGCATAATTTGAATGTTTTAGAGAATGTTTCTAAAAATACATACATATATATTCTATTGATGTTGTTTCTTTTTTTAGATACTCAGAAGATTATTATCTTCACATAGTCACAAAACTGCAGAACTGCACCTGGGTAAGGAGACCAGAAGAATCTATAAAATTCAGGTAATTGTCTCATTTAGAAAAATTGTTTACCCTAGATTTTTCCAACAAGCCATAAATTTAAATCTTGCCTTTTAAACAGGTAATTTTGTTTTGCTTTTGCTGATTTCTAGGAATCCTTTGATGCGGGGACACTTCTTATTTTTTGGAACTGAACTGGGCAAACTGAGTAGAATACAAGAACTACATAAACGAAGTAATTTCACCTACCTCCACTATAAGGAATAGTTACTCACTCAAGTAGAATTGATTAAAATATTCCTGGCACAAAACCTGCAATGTTAAAAAAAAAAAAATCAGTAATGTTATTGTGTCCATCTGAGCTGGCACTCTGGTAAAAGGCTGTGTAATGGAGCAGTGTTTTCTTAGTCTGAGACTATTGCTTCTATTACAGAAGTGCCCAAGACTCTCGTTAGATTTGACATTGCATGTCATATCCCCTGAGCGTATCAGCACATGGTTACACTGTCCTTGTTCAGGGTGGCACATAAGTACATGCTCAGTAGGGACAGTGGTCCCTGAAAAGCATAAAATCTCATTTGGAAATGCATTGTGCTGGTTTTAAAGAACAGCTTCACTGTGCCATCCCTATTTTCTCCAGGGAAAAATCTCTCTTAAATTATATTATTACATGAATCAGAATTAAAGATTTTGTCATAATCATTAAAAATAAGTAAGGTGACCTACCTTCCAACTCTTTGGAGTTAACTATCATTGAGAACTAACTAACGTACTCAGCGTGATACCTTTAGAAGAAGTAGGGGATGGGGGAGTGGAGTAAAGGGTTTTGTGTGACATAAATTGCTGGCTTTCTGCATATTGTGACTGACTAATGGTGTTTCCCAAAGCTGAGGTAGGGGTATACACAGATTTAAGGTTTTAGAAACTTTGCATTAACTCAGGCAGGCTTTAGCTGTGCACAGAGATATCAGCGCATGATAAGGAGCTGTAAAACAGTCTGTCCTGTTTCAGAACAGATAAGTGTCTTGTGCGGAGTTGACAGGAGGTGAAGCTGCTCTGATCTGCTCCTCACCCTGCTAGATTTAGGCTTTTTGTTTTCCAATATTTTATTTTTTTTAACTTCTCTTCCTTCTAAACAGAGCAGCCACCACGTATCAGCAATTTGCTGCTCCTTCTGTTGTGGGTGTATGAATCCATGGCAGAGCAGCCACTTCTTGGTCCAGCTTGACCTCTTCATTTATTGCTTCTGCAGTCCCCCTTCCACTGGGCCAACTTCTAGGCCTATTGGAATGAAACATCCAAACCCTCATATAAGACAGTTGGACTTCAAGTACAAGATGCTTACTATTCCTCATCTAACTTTGGCTTCCAGCAAGGAGTGTGGGTCATAAGTGATCAAGGTGGATTATACAACCAATGATCAAACTGGAAATAGTCAAAAGTGAAAACTGTGGGCTGCACTAAGCCACCTAAAAGATGTGGGTTGTATGTACATTGAGATGATCTTGCTAGCTTTAATTTAGATCAAATAACAAGCAAAAAACCATATTTTTAAATCCATGGTTCAGCATAGGCTGGACAAACTTGTTACTGAATCAACATTTAAGGACAGTGCTGTTATGGTTTTTGGGTTTTAACATCCAAACTAGCTAGAGCATTAGCCAGATAATATGTACACAACCCATGCTGCACTTCTGATGACAGTACTGTATATTCTTCTGTTCCTGAAATTTGATCTAATTTCATTTGTCATCTAAGATTTCCATTGATATGACCAAGGACTGGTACTTTGGTGTGTAGGGCATTATGAATGATTATTTTGCAAAAGTTGGGCGCTTCAGCACAATTGTTTTCTTTCTTTTTCCATCATCAAAGTATTTGCTGTTGTTTTCCAAAAATAGGACATTAAAATATTAGAGTTTTCCTTAATCCCAGACTGTACTGGAGACTTTCAAGGCTCTTAGCAGTTGGTCAATAGAGGCTTTTAAAAAAAAAAAAAAAAAAAAAATTAAAAAAGAGAAAACCGAATGTCATTTAAAATTTCCTGACTAAATCTGCATACCCTCCATGCTTCCTGCACTCCCAGACTTATTTATCAGACTTAAGCACAAGAGCCTGAAACTAGCTTTACAAGGGCACTTTAGCTGAGAAATGATGCATTAACAGAGCTCCGTGGGGAAAAGTGTTTCTAGAATTGTGGTGAAATAAATGAGTGAATAATCCCTGGGCGGTATATCTCTTCCTTTTTCTAACTTTGCCTTGTGTTAGTAATAGCTGTGTAATACAAATATTATACAGTTCTAAAAATCTCATTAAGTAGGTGGATAAACACACCCATTTGCAGGAGAGGAGATTAATCTCAGGGGCTGTGCAGCAGGAAGCAGGTGCTACAGCCAGCCACCTTTAGGAGGGGGACATGAAGCTGCCTGTGTCACATTAGTCACCTGCCAGTGCCACCAGAAGTCTGCCTGCTGACTAGACTGCAGAGAAGCTGCTTGACTTCTTTTCCTGTTTGTCCAGCTGTTAAATGGAGCGAACACTTAGATGCTTCTCAGGGATGGTGTCAATTTTATGACATCTCTGTATTATCCTGAAGTTCTGAAGAACAGGCATGCATATTTATAAGGGATTTGATGTCTTACACTTCAGGGCATAAACAAACCGCTAATTAATAAGGTTCAAGAGAAGCTTCTCCTGGGGTAATCAATTTTTCAGAGAAGCTTTCCTGACAGAGAAGTTTTCCTTTGCAGCTTTTGCTGTTGGCTGCCATCATACTGCTAGCAGAGTGAAGGAATATTTGATCTAAGCCAGTAACTCTTATGTTCCTAGAAGACAGCACTGTGTGCCAATGAGGACAAGTCCATCATCTTTGTAAGCTGCTCTCCCAGAAGATCCGGGCCAAATTAAAGAATATGAATTATAAGTGCAATGCAGGAAAGAAATACTTGTCTTTTTATTTGGCGAAAGCATTGCAGCTGACAGCCATGCCCGGCACAAAGTACAATATTTTTGCCAACTCACTGTTGGAGAGCAGAGTGCAGGATTCCAGGCTGACCCTCTCCTACCTTTGCCATGCAGCTGTGCAAACGGTGTCCATTTGTTGTCAGAGAGCTGCCCTTTTCCAAATGGCTTCCTCCAAAGCTGCTCTGCTGTGCAGTTGGCTAGATTGCTATATGGCAGTGGTCGGTGGTTCTTGACAGCTGTGTGATGTTTACACATGCATTTCTCAAAATCAGGAAGAACCAGGAGGCAAGTATGAGCCATGATGTTCTCTTTAATCTCTCATATCCCTGGTCATTCTTTTCTGCTTGTTTTTTTGTCCAGCCTCTGTCAGGAAGTCAGTCTCTGGGCCCTTCACTTTAGTGTCTGTAATGGTGACATCAGCATTGCCAGATTTGGGCTGCTCTCAGAGGAGTGAGTGCAAGCACTTGTTTCATTCCTCTTGAAATATAGTTAAGATTTATTGTGCCCCACAGTAATAGTTGTAAGTCATTGCTAAAGAGGTTTTGTCTAGCTTCACAATAGAAGATAGCAAATGTGATGTACCTGAAGTGGTGTAAATAGCATCCTACTAACAGTGATTTAGGGAAAGTCTTTTTTTCAATATTTACTTGTAGGGACATAAAGAAATATTTTAAAAAAAAAATAAATTTCTTTTTCTTTATGGCTCTACAGTCATCTAGCATCTCCACATTATGTATTTGTTTCTAAGTCCACCTGAATTCTTCCTCCTTTGTATTAGACAGAGGAAGTCCTCAGACTTCTTGGCTATAAGAGAGAAACTTGGTAAAAGCTTGGGAAGGTAGGGGAGATAAGCTCACAGCTGCCTGGAAGTGTCATCCTTAAAGCTCCAGGAAAAAAAGTCATGCTGGGTAGCTTCCTCTGCAAAGGCTCTTTTAGCCACAGTCAGTAGAGTCTCAGGTTCCCTAGGTAACCTGAATATTAATTATTATATTAGTATTCTTCAAAGGTTTTCCACTTAAAAGAAATGTTTCATTAGTGCAACAAATTACAGAGCCCAATTAGGTGCAAGCTGTAATCGTTTTTTACATCTTCACATCTCTTTGCTTTACAGACTTATAAGATTGATTTATTCTCAGTTGGGCTATACATTTATGGTGCCAAATAATCTGGAGGTTTTCAAAATAGTTGTTACTCCAATTTTTGTGGAAAGCTACCAGATAGTTAAAACAGCCCTCAAAATGAGAGGAGGGAGGATATGGAGAAAGAAAGGCTGAGCAGATACTGTGTTTTGGAGAAGCCTTTGGGCATTGTATTTGTGGGCTGTCTCACAGAGCCTGAAGCCTGGCAAAGCAATGCAACAATTCTTCAGGAGTGGTATCACACTGGAACAGCCCTATGTGAGCTGTGGGTACTGGGCCCTCTCCCCAGGAAAGACCATTCCAGACAAACCTTATTTGCATCTGATAATGAAGGGAGAAGGAAATTCCTATGTGTAAAATACAGTTTAAAAATTCCTGATGTTACACTGCGATTTAGCTGGCACATGCCCTTTCCCCCGTCAAGTGTTTTTAACTTTTTTAAAAAAAGAAAACATTACTACTTTAAAAAAAAGATCCCAGAGTCTAGTTAAAAGATCAAGCCGTTTTCTTAGTCCTGTTCTTTTTCCTCTTCCTTTTTATTCTACTTGACCTCTATTATCCTTTTCCCACCTCAATATCTCTCCTCAAAAGTGTGTGTTAAACATTCCTGCAGATTAAAAAACACCCAATCCTTCTTGAAGAGATTAATTTGTCACGAGCTATACTCTAACCTGTATAACAGTATTGCTTATCACATCTGTCTGCTGCCGTGAACCTCAACTGAAATACAAATAAAATACACTGCAAGGTCAATTTATGCTTGCATAAGCTCACATCACCATGTAATCAATAACTTTCCAAATACTAAAAAGATCAATAATTCTGCTGTAATCTCTGAAATCTTCCAGGATACAAGCAAATACAAAACTCTGAGATGGTAGTGTGGTTTAAGAGTACATTTGCTGCACAGGTTTAATAGATAATGTGTAAAATAATGAGTATATATTCAAACATGTATTTTATTTCAGAAGAGAAAGAGGCTGGGGAGAGAGATAGTAATTGGTGGCAGTTTGAAGAAATGGTTGAATCTTTTAATTGCTCTACAGACTATTATATATTTTCCTAAAGGTTGGAGAATTCCTATAAGGAGAGTCTAATTTTGGATTAGTCTGAGTTAATTATGTCTTCATGGCAGACTCTTTAAATAGTCTTCAGTTTGAAAGTTTTATTACGCTTTTTAAATATTCATCCTTGATTTCAAATTCAACCGATTTGGCTTTCGTTGTCTCAGACATTTATGATATTACTTCATGTATAGACACTTCAAGGGCTGTCAGTGTAGCTTCCCCCTTCAACATGTTCTTCTTCAGATATCAAATTTAGCCACTCTTTTCTAAAAGCCTGGAATATGTCATGATATGCCTCACTGTACTTTAATGCTATTGACTTGGATTGACAAGAGCCTGGAGAAACTTATATCATCTAGAGCCGCTAGTGCAGTAAAATGAGATAATTGCTTGCTCATTATAAAATATTGCAGCAGTGGACATAGATAAAAGGTAGTATCGCTGTTTGTAATTGTGAAATTTTGCTGTTATATAGTGGAATTTTTCAAAAGTTCTACTGTCATGACAGTCTCTTCAGTATGAAAACTCAAAGTCTTTGATGTTCTCGCCTGTATGGTACAATAACTCACATGAACTACTGATACCCAAGCTAGATGAACTATGAAAACAAGCTGTCAGACTTTTTCTGATTCTTAGTAATCCACAGACTTTTGTCACTTGAGTGCTTTGCCCTTTATTCAAATGACATTACAAACTGTGCTGTGAAATACACTTTAGCACCAGGCTTACAGAAGTTACTGCTTTAAATATTTGCTAATCTTACTTTGTGTTCAGTTATCTCTTTTATGTGATGTTTTTGTGTGTTGGGTAACTGAAGATCCACAAGGAGATAAGTCTGTGTAAGCATTGCTGGTGTCGATAATGAGCAAGTGCTTTACAGCAGGACTGATATGATATTCTTTTTCAAACAAACATTCACTTTATAGATGTTTGTAAAAGGTGACTTAGAATCAAATGGACTTAGACCACTACTGAAAACGATTTGTCCAGATATCTATTAAAATACACCAGTTGTTGAAATTTTACACCATGCCTTGGCAACCTGTTTCAGTGTGCTTTCTAATACTGAACTTAAGCTTTCTTTAGAGGAAATTAAAATTATTTTCCTCACCCTCACCATCATGGCCTTAGAGGACAGTTGAACTATTTTGAAAAATGTTTTGAATATTTTGATACTTCTGTGGTGTCCATCTTCATCCATTTTCCCCTTCTCCCACCTCAGTTTAGTCCAATGTGTAACGACAGTGAAATATTTCACTGTTCTCAGCTAATTTTGCTGCTAGAAGGGATACAATAGTTCAGGCTGAGCTTCTTAGCTACAGAGCAACTACAGGAGCTGCAAAGAAACTGTCAGCTTATTTAGAGCATTCAGATACTTACTGCCTTCCTCTAAACAAAGTGTACTATCCATGTGAAGTGTTTGTATTATGCAGAAGGGTTTGGAAATACGTACAGTCAAGGGAACAGCCTCTGTTATTGCCTACAGTTCAGCATGGACTAACTGCATAGCAGTTGTAAAATAATATCGTTTGGCTTTTCTCAATACTTTGGTAACTTGCTTCAGAAACCAGGGTTTTCTAAAGTTCTCAGAAGCCACAAACATGAAGAAATTGTCTGGATGCCATGTGGGCTCAGAATTCCATACCAGCTGACCTCAATACAAACTTGGTTCCAGCATCCTTAGTTCACAAAGGACAAAATTCAGTGAAAGTGTCTGCTGAGCAACAAAAAACATTCTTCAGTTCAGCAATGACTGTGTGTTGTTTAATATGAACAAAACTTCCCAGACAAATGCAGCACAGCACTCCAGTTATGTTATTGACAAGATTATCATGACTGCACTTACTCAGATTTATGAGGTATGTATTATCAGTCAAAATGTTGTAATCTTTTTCCAGGTACTAATTTTGTTCCTCAGAAGTGAACTTTCCAGGTAATGCAATCAACTCCCTTTCTGCTTATCTTGGCATATGAAATATCTGTATTTGATGTTATGCCTCAGGATTTAAAACTAGCTCTTAGATCTCATTTAACTTCCAGCTGCTTTCAGGAGAAATGTTGGAAAGAAGGTTTCTCCAAATAAGAAACTCTCTGTAATAGCCTCTATTCCAGAGGACGTTTTTCCAAAACTAGGGCCTACAAAATGGGTACTTTGTCTCCAGCTTCCTTCCTCTGGACTTCTGATGCTGTGATTGGATCACGAAACCACTTTTTTCTAGGGCAACTCCCAGGCTCTGTTAAAAACTGGAACTTAAACCTTCTTACTGTAAGCTACATCCCTGTTCTGACAGGTATCTGAGATGGATTCTCAGCCTGCATAGCAACATCCCATCTTCCAAGGGCTGCTTCTCAATGTTTTCTCATTGTCAGAGCAGACAACATAGATCACTTTCTACTCTTCCAAAACAAAACAAAAAGTACAGTTTGGCTTTAAGGTAGCACTGCTTAGTGCTTTTAAGGTTCTGACCCTTATTTCTTATTCCATCATCTCTTTAGGAACTTCTTTGTACAGTAGATTTTAACAGTTTCCCTCCCCCCAGGTGGCATGGTACACGAGTTAAAATGTCTTGGCTTTGCAACACCTTGCATATAGCCCTTGTTAAAAGGATTGGCTTGTATGATTCATGTTACGATACGCTTGTGAAGTACATGCTCTCCAGGAGTGTTGTCATCTCATGACAGAGACCACATATGACATCAATGCCCTCAGGATGATTGCAGTAATAGACTGCTTGAACAGTTTCTACCTCTTCCTCATAGTTTGCTGTCAGTTTTAGATTACCATGTGTAACAGCTTGTACAAACTCTTGTATGAATAAACTGCTAAATACATTACCAGTGGGTGTGGCTGTCTGCAGGTTACATGCATTCCCACTGGAGCTCTGCATAGGGATGCTTGGGCACAGTGGGATTCTGTGTCATGATTTCGTCAAAGTAAAAAGTTTCTGTTGTTACTGCCAAATTTTTAGCACATATGCTCTAAGAATACATGTCATTAATCAATATTTTTCTTGTTCTTACTGTGTTTCTGAACTAGTCTAGCTCTGGTTTACTTCCTCAGTGGATCCATAATATTAATTTAAACTATTGCTTTCTTCTTAATTCTGATATCTGTTTTTCTTCCACGCTGTCCCTGCTTTTATTGAAGCATTCATTCTTGTAGAATGAGTAATAAAAAGGAAAAACACGTCATCTATATTAATGAATGGTATCTATCATCAGTTTGCTTTTTCAGGGTCTGGTAGCCATCACACCAAAACAGCTGTTTTATGAAAACTGTTAAGAATATTCTGGCATTATTCCTTCTCCTCTGAATGTCGCCTGGTTCACTTGGATAATGTTTTGCCTGTTCCATTTAGCTTTAAGAAAAAAACCCAAGGAAATAAAAATTATGTATTACGGGATTCCTTAACTCCATGAGTGCCAGGGAGCAGTAAGGGATGGTTGCTTCTTGAGGGACAGGGTGTGGGGTCCCAACACAGTAACCTGGCCAGCAGAGCAGGAACTGGCAGCTGGCCTCATCCCATCCCTAGCCAGGAGTGGGGCAGCCCTAGCCTTGAGCATGGGCACATCCTGGGGACAGGATGGACTCAGCTGGACACTGGCCCTGCTGTGGTGTGGTTGGGGCAGTGAATGATGGCTCTGGAGGGTTGAAATAGGATCCTGGGCCATAGACAGGATGGGGGCAGTCCCAGGGTGCTGGAAAGGGGTAATGAGGTTTGGTGGTGCCCTCAGGACCTGACAGTGATACCTGAATCCTCTTAATAACACAGTACATATTAAGGTTAGAAAGAGTTGGTTATAGGAAAAAGTGTACAGGCAACAAAGTCAAGTGGGCTCCAGTCAAGAGCGGTTCAATAACATCCAGTGTTCCCAGATTTAATCATTTGACTCTGCTGCCTCATTGCTCCTTTTTTATTTTTCTATATGTTTAAAATAGGATACTGTATATGCCCAGGGCAATTGTTTTCATCATGTGGGCACCTTCTGACCCACTGAGCATAGTCTCAGTTTCATCCCCACCCTTGTACCTAGTGATTTTCAGTGACCACAGACCTTCCCTGCCCCTTAAGGCTTTGAGCAGGGCAGTGGGAATCACTGAATTCAGCGGGTGGACCAGAATGTGGCTTGTGGAAATCTGAACCCTACTGGTTCCTCTCTCAGGAGTAATATTTCCTGGTTACTCTCCTAGTATGGTTACTTCAGACTTGGGCCATCCCAGCACTTAGTCATTCCCAGTGTTCCTCACACATCTGAAAACTTCGTCTTTAAGGAGTTTCAGAGCTCAGTATTCAAAATGTCATCTGACTATTGAAATGGTATTCTTTTCTTTATTTCCTTTGGTATTTTATATTTGAATCAAAACAACCTTTCCAACCTTCCCCCCACCCCCCTCCTTATTTTGACCATTTTTTCAAGAGAAGTGAGATTGGAAGTTGTCCCAGACCTGCTCATTCTGTTCTCTGTTTTCCAGGAAACATAATCCTTGGATTCTTCTTCCATGTTTCATCTCCATCAGAAAAAAAAATAAAATTATTATTATATTTGCTCTGTCTACATTTTTGATAAAGTGAAATGAAGAAACTTCTTTTACCTATATCTTACCCTATTAAAGTCAGCCATCCTAGAATTTGTCCTGTAATGTTTAACTTGTTTCCAGCAGTTTGGTTTTACCTTACTCACTGAAAAAGTATGAAATAAAACTTTTCTGTTCCTCTGACTCTAACTGTAAATTTATTTTTTTCCCAATTAACCTTCATTGTTAGGATAGGAATTACTGTGTTTTCACTGCTCTGGTCTCTTCTTCAAAATTCCAAGCAATTCTGTTATAAATATATTTTCTTCTCTAAATTGTTCGTCGTTCCCTTGGTATCCCACCCAATGAGAAAGCTATATCCTAACAATTGATACATAATATCTGGCCATGAATATTTCAGCCTTACCGTCTGAAAATCAGATCCTGTGGCAGCAGAGGGAACGTTGTTGCCTAAAGCAAAATGAATTATAGTGTTTCCGGTCTGATTTCAAAGGTCTGATGGGGCTTTGCACTGCATTTCACTGTTAATAATGTAGGATATTTGCACCCATAACATTTTCATAAGTTTGAAGGTAACTGGAATTATAAGATGAGTGATAGTCTTCACTCACAAGAAATTTGAGTGAATACCTTGTACTCTTCATTATTTAAGGACTTCTGCTAGGGTTTTTGGGGACCAGCTAGGCTGGCAGTCTCTATCACAAAGATATCCATCTTATGTGGAAGTTGTGATGTAATTTATTTAACATCTGTGATGCTGTGCTGAGCAGTTGCAGAAATTAACTGTTAATCAATTGGCTTGCAACCATCTAGCTGTTCACTGTCTCCAGTACCTTCCATCATAATCTCTTTCATCTCATTGTTTTTTTCATTCTTCAGCGTTTTGTTTTCTTAAAATCACTTGTTCTATGTTAAATGAAATCCCATTGTTAATTCTTTGAGTTCTGAAGTATCTCGGTATTTCTGTAAAAATCTTAGCAATTAATAATGTGGAAGAGATCAGCTACAACTTTTTCTTGATGGGAAAAAAGAGACCAAGAAAGAAAAATAGCGTAAGTTCTTCGTCTGATCAGTTTCTGAACATGTGCTGTGAAAATGGACTTGCTCTGCAAACCAAGTCAAGAGAAATTACCTCACAGAAGTTTTATGTAGCCTTTTGTTGCTTGATTAATTTGAAATGGTTTTCATTGATCAAGTTCTCTAGCACCGCTTTCCTACTTATTTGCCTGTCTTTGAGCAGGTTTTGTTTGGGTTTCTTGCAGGTCAGAATTAGCTTCCTGCTGTGATGCAGTTCACAATTTTATTGCTTCTCAAAACAACAGCCCACTGGGAAGTAACATGAGTTATGAAGTGGACAGTAAAAAGACCATCCTCATTACAGAGGACATTTTTAAGATGCTGCCTGTGGTAAGAACTGTATCTTTACCTGTTATTATAATTGCAATATCATATATATTTTGGGTTAGCAATCGAGTTGCTTTGGTTCCTCTAGAAGAAACCCACCAGACCCTGTATGCACTTCTTTATTTACCTCGCAAGATGCTTTTTTTAGCCTTTCTCTGCTGTGGTGAAGGCATGGATATTGTATCACAGCTCAGAGTGGAGGTAGAGTTGCTACAGAGCACGAGTTACAGCTTGGCTTGGCAGCCACCTGAATTCAGGAGTAAATATTCTGAATATGTTTGCCTTGTTTTTATCATTCCCATTTTTAAAGGCATTTCAGGCTGGAAGAACTTTTCATATTCTTCATATACCCATGCCATTTCCAGTGCAGGCTTGGGCATGTAATTTATGAAAGCTGTTTTGGTGGTAAACCCCATGTAGAATAGCATAGAACAGAACTGAATAGAAAAGAATAGAATAATTTTAGTTGGAAGGGCCCTACAATGATTATCTAGTCCAACTGCCTGAACAATTCAGGGCTGACAAAGTTAAAGCAAGTTACTAAAGACATTGTCCAAATACCTCTTAAACATTGACAGGCTGGGGCATCAACCACAAGCTTATCCCAGTATTTGACCTTCCTCTTAGTAAAGCGATACTTCCCAACATCCAGTCTTAACCTTCCCTGGTGCAGTTTTGAACCATTCTGATGCGTCCATCACAGAATAGGGAAAAGAGATCAGCACCTCCCTCTCCATTTCCCCTCCTCGGAAAGTTGTGGAGAGCAATGAGGCCACTCAGCCTCCTTTTCTCCAAACCAGACAAGTCCAAAGTCCCTTAGCCTCCTTTTCTCCAAACCAGACAAGTCCAAAGTCTTCAGCTGCTCTTCACAGGAAATTCCTTCCAGCCCTTTCACAGCTTTCTTGCCCACTGGGGTGAGGCATTAGCAGCCAGAAACACAGACTGAGAAAAGGAATCAGATTTTGTAGCTCAGACTTACAATAGACGTACAAGTTTTTGAGACTAGACAAAGAGGTTGTATTTAGTTTCTTGAAACTAAGAGCACATGGGAGCCCTCTTACCCATCTCTGGCATTCTTGATTTGTAATATCCCAGCTAACACAAGTCTAGTTCTTCCTAATGCTGCTGTGGATACTTAAAGACTTCTTTGCAATATAGGTTACAATGATTCCAAATTTAAACTGAACTAAAGAGAAAAGGAGTATGCTTTATGTGCACACATATGTGCTTAGCTAGCCAGTTGTCTGGCCGTTGTGTTCTCCTATTGTCTTTTCAAAATTGAACAAAATATTTGAACATGTTGTTTTGTAATATATTGACAGGCAATATAATATTTGTGGCTCTCCCCACACTTCTTTTGTTCATAAGTGTCCCATCCTGCTTCTCTTTAGGCAAGTTGATGAGAGAAGGAGGAAGGATAATGCTTTCCTTAAGCAAGTTTTGATTCAGCTTTACAACTGAGTTTAGTCTCTGCAGTCCAAGTTGCTCAGCTGTTGGTGTCTCTGTTGAATGTCAGGGCTCACAGAGCAGAAGTGGCTGAACAAGATGTATGAAAAGTTTTTGAGACTGGGATAACAGCCAACTATATTAATGTCAACTGAAATAGCCATCTATTTAAATTCATTTGCTGGCTTGTGATCTGTGCCGGTTCTGAAGTGGATGCACTTAGCTCCCACTCGGCTTCCCCCCTGCAGGACAGCAAGCTGTAACAAGAAGAGGAGTAGAGAGGGTGAACAGCCAGAAACAGTAACCTCTTCAGTGAGGCCTCACATTCACCATGGGTTAAGCCAGGGCACATCATTATCCTTTACAACGTCTTCAGGTTCCTCTAAATTTGTTTTACTTCAAATATAGTGTGTGATGACTCAAATGATGTGCATTTAGAAATTTACCTTCTATTAGCTGACAAAGTCAATGACTATGTGACAGCCTCTAGTCTGTTGCAGTGCAAAGGAAAATGGGTAAAATTTAGACTGTCTTCTGTACCAATTAGTTCCTTAGCTTTTCAAGGATTCAATTCACTACTAGATAGTTTTTATGTTAGGTGTATTTAAAAGATACCCAGTTTTAATAATCCAGTGTTATTCCCTCAAAGTTCTGATGGCAGAAGTAGCAGTTCTCAGTCCATTGTTGCCTATTTTTCGCTCTCAACTGTCCAGGTCTGGCAACCAGGTCTGCCTAAATGGTGAATGCTTTTACTGGGATTTACCAGATTAAACCTGCAAGAGCAAATAGACACAAAGAAATAATCAAAATATTTATAAGGCATTGGCTGTGTCTGTTTGCAGTCCTCGCCTCTTTCAGTCTATCCCTTCAAGACCTGTGCTGTGGTTGGAAATGGAGGCATTCTGAAAAATTCCAGCTGCGGAGCTGAAATCGATAGTTCTGACTTTGTGTTCAGGTAAGAGCTGCTTCATCTTACTGAAGTGTGTCCAATGTTTCTAAAAATTTGGCAGGCTTGGAAATGTGTCAATGCCAGTTTGTAGCAATGAGGAAGGATCTTGACAATTCTTTCTTTCTGCCTCTCTAGGGATACTCCTGCTTTTTAGTTTAGAATGCTGCTTCCTAAATAAAGAGGAGTCTATATGGATACCTATGATCTATAATTGCAAAGACACCTTGCAGTGATGTGAAATGTGGTTATCTGAGAACCTGAAATTTCTGGTGGTTAGCATACCTTAGGAGACTTGTTTACCCTGGTTTAACAAAGAGTTTGCTTAGTTTGTCGCACTCATGTAGTCATTTAACTGCCCTGATATTTGTCTCACCTTCTGTTAGTCATCTAAAAACTTAAGCATCTATTTAAGTAGTTTTTTTCACCCAACATGCTCAAAGCGTAATTTGGCCCATTCTGTCAGTGTGATTCACACTTCGTAGTTCCTAAAAGGAAACAGAGTAACAGAAGGAAGGTTCTTCTCTCAGTGAAACCCAGTCACACAGTCAGCTGGATTTTGTTTCCTTTCCTTACTTTTGCCTAATATTTGGGCTTTTGAAAACTTGAAAAAAAGAAAAGTTCTTTCCAATACAACAACAGTCTTAATAAAAGTGGGAAATGTGCATATTAAAATGTTAGATTTACGAAGTGACCAGCTTTAAAAATACACTGGTTTTGCATTTTACAGAAATCACTGTTTCTGCAATAGGGCAAGTTACATTCTTGTTAGAAGGCGCAACAGAAGACTTTCATTGGAAATGCATTGTTTAGGCTGGAGGGGAAATACTTCCTAGCAGCTAGAGTAGGGCATTCACAGACTGGCTTCTTCTGGGATTTTAACTGTGCTCCTGGTTTGTGATACGATTTATGAAAACGAGCTCTCTGTGCCCTATTTTAACCATCTGTACAGTGGATTAAATATTTTTACTAGAAGTGCTGTAAGCCTTATTTAATATTTGTAAAGTGCTTAGACATCCCAGGGAACCAATGTGAAAGTGTCATTGCACAAGAGAGGAATTTGAAAATAATAGCTGTAAAGCATTTCTGGTGCACATCTGTTTAAGGAAATGTTTCTCAATTTCAGGTGTAACCTCCCTCCAACAACAGGAAACGTTAGCAAAGATGTTGGCAATAAAACAAACCTTGTGACTGTTAATCCGAGTATCATAGCTCAGAAGTGAGTACCCCTGCAAATCTGTTTCTGTGATGTGGTGTATAATTGTTTGATGTGATTTAGATTTTGTTGAAAATCTGTTGGGATACCAGCACAGAGAGCAGTGAATGCAGATTACCTCATTAAGCCTTAGTTCCCGTGTTAAGTATGTAGTGTTAAATCTGTTAACTAACTATCATGTTAAATCTGTTAAACCTGGCCTTTTTTGTAGCAGAATGGAGTCAGCAATACCCAGATTAGCAAGAGCCTCGTCTGTTATCAGTCAACAATCTATGGCAGAGTAAAACTGATGACTGTAAGCCCAAGCCTCTTCTTTTCCCCGCCATGACCCTCATAACCCTAAGCATTTAGAAAGGAATGGTACTCATAAATTGAGAAAGCCTGGAAATGTGTGTTTAATTCTATCAGTAGGACTGTAAGCACATGTTCTTAGGTAATGTGCTTGGAGGCTGTTCTGATGAAGGCTATTTCCTGAATGGAGGCCCAGTTTCTATAATCCATTTTCTCAATCCATTCGAAAGCTGCTCACTCACACACTTTTTTCTGAGCAGAGGTTTTGCGGTTTTTTTCACCTTCTTGATGAAAAGAAAATCTAATAAGGCCAGGCTGACTAATCTGACATCTTCAGCAGGCTGGAACTGCATCTTATCTATGAAAAGGACTGCTGTGGCATGTTATTTACTGCTTACTGATCTTACTGCCTCTTATTGTCTGTCATAACTGTATTGTCAAAAAGACAACAACAGGCAAAGCTTTTTTTTTTTTTTTCTTCTCCTTGAAAGGAAAAAATAGAAAGTATAGTGAGTAGACAGAAATTACTAGCAGGCATTTTTCACTGATTCAGGAATAGAGCTTCATTTCTTGCAATGAGTGCTAACTACATTAATGCTTACCCAGACCTTTTTGATTTAAATGAAGATGAACTGTTACTTCCCCGAAAATAGATTTAGCTCATTGATGTTAGTGGGGCTACAGAAGAATATGAGGAAGGAAAACTGTTCAATGACTCAGCATCTTTGGTGACTACTGACCTGATGCACAGTTTCTCTGGGCTTGATCAAAGTGTTCTGCCACAACTGAACTCATTTTTTAGTCAAATCAAGCCACACCAGAGTTAATAGGAGTTACTCTGAAGGAAATAGGAGCTAAACCTGTGTGAGGACGAAATGAGATTATAAGAGGACTTTAGCATTTTAAAAAATTTTTTAATTAAATATTTGGAGAAGACTGTAAATGCTTTTGAAGAAAGAGCAGGAACCAAGTTCTGTAGAACTAAGTTTGTTTCATCTTTCAGAAAACCTATTCTGACATTATTGCCTGTAATTTCTAATTCTGTGTTTGCATACCTGGTTAGTCTGATGTTATTATTGCTAAGGTTAATCAGTGTTTGAACTGTGTCTGTCAGGGTGTACAATGTAGGTGAACACACTCAGAGAAAAGCACAGTTATTTTGTGTCCTAATGGAGCTGGGCTACACTTCTTACAGTGGCAGAGCTGGAAAGGAGAACAAGACAAACTTGAGATGTCCAGATTTCTAGCTAAGGATGAACAGACATCTGAATTCTGTCCTGGAGGCTGTTTATGTACTTCACACTGCGTAGGAGAGAAAATTCTTGGAGTAGAGGCCAGAAATTCAGCCTTCAGTCACTTTTCCTAGACATAGGCTCAGGCATTTCTTACTTGTTTTGGCTGTCTGACTCTTGCATGCACAGAGGCTCAGGATCAACAGGAGGGCCTGAGTCTCTCTCATTCATTTTGTTTCAGAGTCTGGTGGTAATGGCACTTTTCTGGGAAGCAGAAGCTGTAAGTTTAAAAGCCTTCAGGCTGAGAAGGGGTATATCACTCCTTGCACGAATTCAGTTGTGCAAGAGGTAACTGATAACTCTTCTGTGAGGGTTTTGAATGGAAATGGCAGTAGCTGCTGTCCTCTGTCTTGAAGTGCTGCATGAGAAGAGGGTTTGAAGCTACTCAAGTTGTGAAGACAAATGTAACCATTTTTTCTAGTTTCTTCTAGAGCCATTTGTGAAAATGGGTTCTGGTAGCCCTTAAAAGGTGAAAATGCACTGTTTAAGTAGAGAGCTACCTACAAAAGAGGACTCAGTGCTTTGAATCCCAAAGGGGGTGCAAGTACAAGGTCAGATCTATAGAGGACATGAATTGTGTGATCCCCTTTCTTATATCACTTCTTGTATAACTTGAGAATTTCATTGTTCAGTGTTTGGAAGCACAGGATTATCCAGGAGTGAACACTAAGTCTCTTTGCTGGTTGTTGGGGACCAAAAGCAGCTGAGGATAAACCCTCTTCATTTGTGAAGTTGGAGCTCTAAGTCTTTATAGATCTCCATATGTTCCCCCTTGTAGTCAAAGGCGGTAAACAGGCATGGCTGCACTTTTAGCTATTTTAAAAGTATATCAAATGCAAGTAAAACCCTGCAAAACTTGAGCACATTCTCATCTTTGACACTCCAAGGATTCTCCCATACATCCTTGTATTTCCACGCAGGGCAGGCACACAGATTCTGAAGAGAGATTATTGTGTAACTATTGATGTAAGAAACATGCAGTACATATCTTAGTGCATGTATTTTTAAATAGAGGAGGTATAAATACAATGTATTTTTCATTCTCCTTTGGAATTGTGACTCAGTCAATTCTATAAACAGGTCCTAGTCTCATTAGCAGTGAATTTGATCTGTGTCAGTAGCCCCTGTGTTGCCAATTCAATCCTGTGTAGTGTGTCCTTATTAAATAATACAGTCAGATTTTCATAACTGCACATATGAGAACATATAATAGGGTGGTGTAAGAGTGCAGTGTAGACAGGCTGAACTGGTGCAGTAGAGTTCATAACTCATATATGCAAGTTCATTTGTGCTGTTTTGCTCTGTGATACGTATATTAATGGTATGTTCAATTCATAAAATGTTGTAATTTGCAGATACAACAAGCTAAATGAAAAGAAGAGAGAATTTCTGGAAAACATTGCAGTCTATGGAGATGCTTTTCTTTTATTGCCAGCATTTTCCTTCAGAAGCAACACAGCCACTTCTTTTAAAGTATATCACACTCTGAAAGAGTTCAAAGCAGCCCAAAGGGCAATATTTTTTCACCCCAGTTATCTGAAAAGTCTTGCCCAGTTCTGGAGAACTAAGGGTGTGAAAGCCTACCGGTTGTCATCTGGTTTTATGATCACTAGTGCTGCTCTCGAGCTATGTGAGAGCGTGAAGCTCTATGGCTTCTGGCCTTTCTCAAAATCCACAGAGAAGATGCCAATCAGCCACCACTATTACGACAACCAGCTGCCTAAACCAGGCTTCCATGCAATGCCCAAAGAATACAACCAGATCCTTCAGCTTCATGGCAAAGGCATTCTGAAGTTGCAGTTTGGTAAATGTGAATCAGACTAAAAAGGTAGGTCTTATTCTTACCGCATTAAATGTCTTTATTTTGGTAATGTGTCAAGGGATAACTTGTTTTACAAGCAGTGTGGGTCTGTTCTTCCTTAGAGAGATGTTTCTACCTTACGCTCAGTGAAAGTTGTGTTCCTAAATAAGTGAAAAATTGGATCTTTGTGTATCACGAAGTTGAGAAATGTTTTCTAATTGTGAACATTAGATGTGGAGCATAGCTAAATACAGGTTATATGTATAAATCATAGTCATATTCAGTCAGTACTGTCACGTTTTCGCAGATACATATCTCTGCCAACCTATGTTTGGTTTAGTATCAGTTCCCAGGAACCAGCCTCCTTTGAGAATTGCTTTATTAAAGGCATTCACATATTGTGATCCACAAGAGAAGACACTTAATCCTGGCACAGCCTTTGCAGATGTATACAGAGAGCAGAGTAAGGATTAAGATTGCTTCATGGAGAAGTAGCATGCATGTGGCCTTGTTCCCTCTTGTAGGTAAAAATTAGAGCAGTATACATCCCAGGGCTGCAGAAGAGCTTGTGGACAGAATAGGGGAACATGTCACGCACTACAGCAGATCTTACTGAGGATTTTACCTTGAGGCAGCTCAGAATCTGGGAGTCTGAAATACAGGATGAAGTGTCATTCCCTTTTCTCTCTCCTTTCTAACTGTCCCATCCCCCTTGTACCTCTGCCTTCTGTGTATTGCCTCAGAGAAATTCAGCAGTCTGGCCTCAGACCTTGAGCCAGTTTACTGCGTACAGACTACAGATGAGACTGAAAAGATTTGTCAACATGTTTTCAATCTTGATTTGCCCTGTTGACAAAATCAGACCAATTTGTATAAACTTATTTTAAGCTAATTCAGAAATTCTTGAGCTCGCAATACTGTTGTCAGATTTGCCTTTCACAGAACTCCATTTTTCCAGAGGGTTCAAGTTGATATAACAGTAAATGAAATATACAGTACAATTTATGTTGTATGCAATACGCTTTAATTGGTCTGATGTAATCTCACAACTGTATTACTCAAGTTAAATAAATTAAAATAGCATCATTTTGCTCAAGCCAGAAATTCTAAATTTAAAAGCTAAGGACTTTTCTTCTGACTGGGTTCTGAAATGTGTTTGAAAATATCCTTTGTTAGTATTTGGAAAACATGCTATCAAAGATACATTCACACTTAGTTTATTGTAGGAGAATACTTAATTTTAAGATAGCAGATTGTAAGTACCAAGAAGGCACAATTTTTTCCAGTTTTGGGGTTTTTTTAACAAATAGAAAAATAAGCTGCTTTTATAGATTATTAGAATAATATAAAACTTGTGAGAAGGGACCTAGAATCTGTCTAGTGAATCCATTTTCCTATTCCATGGCAGGAGATTACCTAGGAGGAGGTGCATTGTATATGTATGCAGTTTCATGTGGCAAAGGTATGCTTTTTTGCTTGGAAAAAGTTGCAGTATATTGAAAAGGTTAAGAAATACATAATGTATTTTTCTTAGTCGATAAGCTGTTTATACCCAACAATTTCCACTGTATTTATTATTCCTATAATATAAATCTCTAGAGACATACTGTGTAATTTTAATTGTAGTAACTACATCAGCTAAGAAAATGAAAGACAGCTCTTTAGAAATACTTACTCTAGAAATAAGTGGATAGAAGCCACAAAAATGTTGAAACATCTGTATGTGTTAATTAATGTGTCCTTGCTTGACAGACTGAAAATCACTTATGTGGCCAAATTTGCAAAATAAGCTGTAAAGAAAAAACCCCACAAGAACAATAAGTTGTTCTGTCCTAATTTACATTTATATTTCCGAAGAGAAAACAAAAGAAGTTAAATGCTTTCAGTATGAGCTACCATTCTGCTAGTATTATCAGCTATTAGAGATAATTGAAATTCTATAATGAATATATTTCACAGACAATAACCTTTTCTAGAAATTGAACAATCTCCTGTCTCTTTTCAATTTTGCTTTCACATTCTCCCTGCTCTATGTTCTTCTCTGTTACTGGGTAGTTGAAGGTTCCTTACCCACCCTGGGTGCTCACAGAAGGCTCAGGGAGAACTTTCCTCATACATTACTGGGACACAAAGGTTTGCTGTCCTAAATGGGGACTCAGGGAAGCTGCTCTGCTGCAAGCACCTGTAGGCAGAGTAGGGAATCATTTTTGGCAATATTGCTCCTAAAGACCATCCTTGCCATTGGAAAGGTGAACTTTTGTTATTGGATAGAGAGAATTGTCAGATGTGAGAGCCTTGTAGAGTCCCACAACCTGGGAAATTCCATCTACCTTAATATCTGCTCCTGTACCTTTGAGATTATGTTAAACAGACATGTACGTGCCTTCACTAAAGGAGAAAATCAGAAAGGGTAAAATGTAAAATGCTACTTCAGCAAAGTCTTGAAATGTAATTAAAATAATGGTATTTATTATTTTGTATTAGGTTACCTATTAATTTTTGCTATGGCCCTGCAGCTGAAGGAAGTCGTGTTTGTTCATTGGTTTAACCTGATAAGCCTGAAGGGCATGTCATTAGCTTCAAGTAAACATAGGTTCAAGGAGGGGAAATGACCTGATTCATATTTAAAAATAGAAAGAAAAATCTGATTAGAAAAATTGTCAGATGATAAATTAATCAGACTGGCATAAATTTGATTGCCCAGAAGCCTGGTTAAAATGCAAATTTTGTCTGACCGAGAATCCATCAGGTTTTCTGCGTGCTAGAAAAAGACAGCGGGGAAGATGAGTGTGTGTTTCTTTGACATACAGAACAGTAACATTAAGCAGCTGCTCAGAGTAGTCAGTGAACAGAAAAAAACACCTAAAGAAAGAATAAGACTCTGAACCTGGCGCGGAAAATAGCGCTCAATTGTCTGAGCAGAAGGGCTGAGGGATAAGAGGTTGAACAGAGGTGTGCCTGTGATTAGGAAGTAAGAACTGCTGAACCTTCAACTCACACTACATTGTGTGAGTGTATCCTAACTGGAAAGTCATAATTAGATATGGGGTTTTTAATTCCAACCGGACAATTAAATGCCATCTATTTCTGACAGAGAGTAGGGTGATTCTCTCCACTTCAGGTGGAGCTGGCAGAGCAGCATCCTGTAAAGCAGGGGCTGCCTGCTTACTTGCTCAGGAATTTACATCAAAGAGAATAATTTTGTTCCAAACTCTGTCAGCATGAGGTTTTTTCCTAATCTTGAAATTTGCTGCAATCCCGGTGAGTGATAAATACTTTTATACATATCCTATTTATAACAGTAGCATACCAACATGAGCTTAAATTCTGCTGAAATTCTTTTATGCCTGTAGTGTCTCAGTATAGCTAGAGAAATATGAACTGCCCCACAGTTCACTTTTAATTACTTTGAGAAAAGTGATACCACATTTTAAAATAAGGACACCTCTAGATTCCTGTCAGCAGGCAGATTTCAGCCTATCCTTGTCTGGAGCAAATACTATCCAGTGTGAAGTTATTAGATGTATGTAACATTGAAAGGACGGCCTTCTGTGTTAGTACCCATGCAGTACAGCTTTGCTCATCTTTCAGTGAATTAAGTGATAAGAATAATGTCAGTAATAAAACAAGTGGAGATAGGTTGCTTTTTGTTAAGTTAAAGCCCACCAGAAAAAAAAAAAAAATCAAATTAGAATTTATGTTAAATTTCAATTCATATGAAAAAATATCTACAGATCTAAAAGGGGTTTGTTTGCTTTTCCACAGCAGAAGTATCCTGTTGAGGAAACAGAACAATTTTAATCTTTAGCTCTTTCAAAATATGATTAAAATATTGTAATTTAGAACATATCTATATTCAGATTAGCAGTGGAGGTGTCCCCATGAAGATACTGGTTAGACCCAGCCTTGGTTAGTTTAGGAAGCCTGAAGAGCATAGTCCAGGTGGGGTTGGTGTGGCCAGTTCCGGGGGTATTCAGATGAAGGAGTCCTCCTTTAGAAAGAACAGATGCTTGAGCTAGACCAGGTGCTAGCAGTCCAGCTTACCCAGGGGACTTTTGTGAGGCTGTGATTCTGTATAACGGATCTCACAGCTCACAGTCTGAAATAAGGATGAAAAAGCAGATGCAGAAGGTGCAATCATACACAGAGTAAGCTATTGGCTTTTTTCAAGTATAGCAAGCAGTTTTTCTACTATACAAGAAATATCAGTAACATATTTTATTGTTTTAATTCCAGGGTGATGATCCTGAGGAAGACAATTTGTGTGTATCTCAGCAGTTCTGTGTTGGATTTGATCTGATGTGATTTTGTGGGCATTAAACTGCATTATTACAATAGAGAAACTTTACAATTGGAGAGATAAAGAAGTGATTTTTTTCACACAGTGACTGCTACATTTATGAATTTTGAGTAATCATTTTTAAAATACAAAGTAACAATTATTTGGAAAATTCTGAAACTCTTGACTGTTGGTTTAATTGTAGCAAAGCACAATCTCAGAATGGTGTCAATATGTGACATTCATCATGTTTTGCTTCTTCAAGGATCATTAAAATATTTTTACATAAGATCTCGGGGTTTTCTGGTGGCTACATGAGTTGGCAGTAGCCCATAAATATTGGCATTTGTCTACATGAGAAAAGTGATGAACTACAGAGGAGTAATTAGTTCAGAGCCATGTTACTCTTAGTTTGTCCAAGGCTTCACAGATGATAAAATCCCTCAGGTTAGAGATAGTCAAGTGGTTTATGGGCTTTCATTTTGCGGACAGTAGGTAATGCTGTGGATTTAACGGGGTTTCCTTTTGTGAGCAATAGATGATGCTGTGGATTTAATAGGATCACTCGTATGAGTGATGTTAATTTTGAGAACACATGTATGAAGGATCAGAGCTTACAGTTATTTATAAACAGCCTTGTTACTTGTGTTCCTGTCTAAGGTCCAGTTCAGCTCCAGATGAGGACAGTGAACGAGGTTCCACACTACAATCCCTGGAGTCCTGACAGGGCATGGCTTGCACATATTCCTGCCATCCCAGCTCTGTGTCTTCGCTGATATATGAGGTGTAATTTTTGTTAGAAAGGTGATGGGTACCAAACCTGAAATTTCTTCTATTCACCTGGTACAGCTTGTATCAATGCGTGACTACAGATGAGGAAATTGCACTAAGCATTATTGGAATACATGTGGAGCAACATCCTCTGACAAGAGAAAGTGAATCACATTAACATTTACAGGAACTGTGGCAAGCAGTTGTGCCCTAGCTATGACTGCTTGTGTGTTATTAATTATATGCTTATATATTCTATTGCAGGAAAAAAAAATCCAACCAACCAAGCGAACAAAACAAAAAAATGGTAATAACCAGATTCTGTTAAGAGTTTCACTGACTTTTTTTAAGTATACTTTGAATGCCCAGTTTCAAAAATAGAATGTACTGCTCCTCCTTTTACAGCCAGTTACTATCAGGTATTTTATTTACTAAAACTCCTTTGCTACTGCAGCATTAAATCCCAAACGAACTAATTTAAAGAGTTTTCACTATTCCACTCATCGAGGATTATATCTGCAAAAAAATTCCCACTTAAATGAATTGAACCTTACATGGTTCAAAAAAACCTTTTAAATTGATACTTCATAAGAGCATTACTTTATTGTTGTGATATTTGAAAGCTTACCTTGCAGCAGTTTTATAAACACTCCCAAAGTATTAGAATCAATCATTATGGTTACAGGTCTGTTGGCTGAGACACATTCAGCATCTGGATCCATTTCCAAGATAATGATACCAGAATCCAGTACTGCTCCTACTCAAGCAGAAGTGTCCATAAATACCAGCAGTAAAATCAATTTTTGAAAATAAGGTTTTTTTAAAAATACATAGTGCTTTGGGGCATTGAGTGATGCCACTAATACATGTGTGGACCTCTGAATGTCAGTAGGGCTTTTAACAGAAACAAGATAGCAGAACTGAGCTGGTGGGTCCATATGCATTACCAGCTGGTGATTGAAAGAGGCGAGCGCAAGGGTTTGATTTACTCTGATCTGTTCTGGTTCTGGCACCACTCATCCACTTTTTTTCTTCACCAGCAGTGAGATTTTTGTCATTTTCTGGCCACAGAAACTTGCTGCTCATGTTCAGAGAGCTGGTTGCTGCAAGAACCTGTATCCATGTTATGAGTGTTATGGATAATTCCCTACTGCAACATCCTAGTTATAGATCAAAGACAAACTTGATCCCAAAAGAGCTCCTTCTATGCCATAAATCACTCACATGGACTGCCTCTGAGTGTTTGTAGCTGGAAGCTATGCAAAGTGATGTAGTTGTCCTAGGCAAACAGAGATTTAGTTGTCCTAGGCAAACAGCCTAAGTTGAGGAGAATTATGTCATATTTCGTACAGAGAGACAAGGACACACCTCTGTTCGGGTAAGGACTGTAACTTCTTCCAGTCTAGTGTAGTGCAGTGAGATGATCTTGGCTGTGTAGCAGCTACATGGTTTCTCTTGGGGAAAATTCATACATCTTTTAGAGGTTCTTGCATCCGTTGTATCTAGAACAATTGCAAGTGTTCCACACATACAGAAATAATGCAAAGGGTATCATTCATTGCTCAGACTAAATTCAGGTAACTACTTGGCATGACTAAAGGGGCAAAACCTATTTATGTGAAGTAGAAGATGGGGAGAGAGAAAATGAAATTTATTTGCATTAAAGAAGCAATTTTTTTTTAAAGCACATGTTAGCACCATATTTCTCAGTGAATAAATCCAAATAATGTGCCATGACATGCCATGAAGAGCTGACGTTACTATGTGCCTGGACTATTTATGTGCAGCTGTGTTATTTATAACATACATGTATTAATAGCTGGAAAGATTATTGGAATGCATTTTAGGAGAGGTTTAGCCAAAAAGAAGAAACCTATTCTAACTTCCTTGACAAGAAGAGGTCTTAACTGAAGGAATGTGATGTAGCACCCATGAATGGAAATGGAAATGCAAATGGAAAGCTCTGTAGCATGAACAGACACTTTGTCTTTATAGCACTGTTTTCACAAAGTTTAAACTTGCCATTGACCTGAAGGCCTGATCTTCCATGCTCTGAAAGCCCTCAGTAATTTGTGTGGAGCACAGGACTGATAAGAATTGCATGAAAGAATTGTTAACCTTTCCTACAGAATGCTCTCAGCTCCCCATAGAAGAAAAATATTCTGTTAGATTTTAGATTAAGAACCTCAGGCCTTGCTCCAGATATGCAGTTACTATGAGATGTTAGTTGTATCCACTTCACCCTACAGAAGTGCAGACCTTGTACTCAGCTTTATTATAACTACTAGTGCTGTGTGCTCAGTGTCTGGGTAGTGTTAATTTGTGCACAGGCTGGCAATAGTGGCATTTCTGTGTAACAGGGCACAGTCAGATTGATGAAGACTTGCTGAAGTACACCCACTGTGGGAAATGATATTTTCTTGGGTAGCCAAATAAATTTCTCATTTATTTTACATCTGTGCAGCAAGCGTGGGTAGAGCCCTTCCCAAATCTTCGTTCGCGAAGCCCAGCCATGATGATGATATTTTACATCTGTGCCAGGTTAATGATGAATAAATGGATTTTGTACCTGACTGGGAATGTTCTTGACACTTTTGCAAGTCTGAGCCAACTTCAGTTTTGATTAAAGATTCTTGTCCAAAGGTTAGGAAGGACCTTTTTGTTCCTTCTATTTCACACGAGGAATATTCATTTTTAGAGATTGTGGGCCTCCAATGCTGTCACATGCTGTGGAATGAATATTGAGATTAAATGGTTTTCTAAATATAGAGACACTGACAATGTGCTAATAGTTCCATTGTACTTTTGCAAGGGCTGACAGTGTCCTTGCACATGACTGCATCACAGCATCCTTAGATTAAAGTCTGCTTCGTTGCTTTTATTCCTTCTTTTCCTGTCAGTCTCTAATGCTGCGTTGTCCTTTAGCATTCAGTGCTGCCTTGAGTTGGTTATTTGTCTTCCGCCCATGTAGCGCTGTGTAGTCCTGTTTGGTGTCTGTTAGGGAGTTTGTGTGACTATGAATCAAATGCCGCTATGCTTGTAGCACAGTAAAACATACTTTAAGTGACTTGGTTTACACCTGAAGGAAGGCAGCTTGGTGGGACATTGATGTTGCCTGAGTGGTCTGTAGCTGCATGGTGACTTAAACTGTAATGCTTGGCTACATGGTCCAGTCCTCATTCTTGTGCTGCACCCCATCTTCTGTGCCATTTGTCGCTCTTGCCTGATCCTACACTGAGCTGTTTGAGCACACTGAGGTGGTGAAACCCTAACATGGCAACAGAGAGAGAAAATTGGTTCATGCCAACAGAGCCAGGGGAATTCAGAAAGAAAGGAGGGGGTGAAACCATGCAGGTGGGATCATAGGGACACAACAAGGGCCATTATCTGACATCTGTTGGACAGGCCCAGTGATCCCCTGAAAGCTTGGTCAAGTACAGAAGTCAACATCTCTGGGGACCTCTCTGGTCAGAAGGGAGAGATGGACTCCTGCAAGGGGAAATTGCAGCACAGCAGCTGTTCTGGTGCACAGGAGCCCGTCTCTCCCTGTGGTGCCAGAAGGTGCTTGGTGCACCTACTCTAAGTACTCTAGGTTTCTACACTGCTTGATTATTCCTCCCCCTTCTATCTTTCCCATTACAGTTATTTTAACAAGCTGTTCACCACATGAAGAATTAGAAATTATAAGTATGAAAAATTCTCAGTTCACTGATGTTAAACTTGCATAAACTTGCTTGTTATTCAGCATGCCTTTGCTTTCAGTCTCTTCTAATCCCAGCATCTCAAACAGCATCTGCAGAGAACAGAGCTGCACAAGGTCTAGGGGGTTTGAAACCTGTTAACTCTCACTTTGACTCTCTTTCCTTTGTACAGTAGTGAATGACTGACATTAGCACCATGCTTGAGACAAGATGAAGTTCTCTGTCCTGTATGATTCCAGAAAAGAAACTAAATTATCTAGGTGACCTAGAACACTCTGTGGCTCCCTAAATTACTAGCAAAATATTCCTGCTATTATGTATTAGTTGATTTTGTTCAGTGTGAGTATCTAGATAAGTTAATTGGTCTGGGTTAACTGAGTATGTACACCTTGCACAGACTCTATGGTGGACCTGCATGTCAACCTAGGTTTAAAAACATCCAACCTAGAGATCTTGTTCTGTCCTGTCACTTGCTCTCCTGTGACATATCTGTGGAGGGAGCTCCTGAATATCCATAGAGTAGCTCCTCCAGGGACCCTCAAGTCCACAAAGGGCACATCCACTTGCATACAGGAGTCTGTGTGAGATGAAGCCCAAGGAATATTCTGTGTAGTGGTTTATGCTGAAACAGCTCTATCTCAAATAGCTGATAGGCACTTGTTGCACACTCTGGAGCAGTAGAGTTCTTACACAAGCCTTTTAGTGAAATGTATCTTAGTTTGAAATATTCAAAGCCAGTTAATCCTTCATTTTGTGGTACTTTAGCAGCTTGTCTCTTTAGTCTCTAGGTCTGCTGGCCTGCAATAGTGACAAGGGGATGTATATTTGCCATAGAAAGCCCGATTCTCTGTGGTTTGAATTCTGTCATTTTAGGCAGGAACATCATCCTTCTCTGTGTTTCAAAGGCTGCTGATCTCTCAGGGTAGTCTGGAGGAATCCATTCGGATTTTCAGCTACAGCATATAACAAGTAGGCAGATTTATATTTATTAAGATTTATTCCAGATTTTCATAAAGTATTTCTTAATTGGTTCGAAATTATCATTATGATCAAGTAGAGCATGAAACCCTCTGCAGCATGCCACTAAACAAAGGAACTATTGCTATAATCTAGTGGTCTCGTTTCATAAAGGCATATTTCAGAATAGCTTCCTATGCTGGGAATGCTGGCTCAGCAGGGGAATGACCCTGGGTTACTGGGTTACCATGCACTGGTCCAGTTGGGATAGCGATCTGTCAGTATACTTTTGGTGTCAAGCAATTGCCAGAAATACAAGAGCTTAACATGATGGGAATACATCAGCTTGAGTTTGCAACAGACCAAAGAGTAAATGCAGTACTGTGGTGTGTAATGATTGTGCATCTCTCTGTGCACAAACAATAAATTGTTAGCAAATACTAGTTTAAGGATGTAAACAGTCTGGCTGTGAAATACAAGGAGTAGCATCCTCATGGTGCCATCAAAAGAACAGTCGAGTGTGTCTTTTGCTAAATCCTGATGTACCTTCAGCAGTACATCAGTGTTTGTTGCTGCACCTAATACTGCTGTGTCTTGGCTTTTTTCATCCCTCTTTTCTCCAGTGAGGGAGAAAACTCACAGTGCATGATGGAAGTATTTAAAGATCCCAACATGAGTTAATGGTATCAAGGCAAGAGCCCATCAGAATGAATCATGCTAATGGCTGTGACAGGATAGCCTAGTCAAAGACATGTGCTGGTTTTAAATTCTTCACTGTTCACTTTAGTCCCTGACAGGAGGAGATTCTTCACAGCAAGTCTGTAGTTCAACAACCTGCTAGGCCTCTCAGCTCTTGGCTCATCTGTCAGATGTTTCCCTAAAAACATCTCCTCCTTGGTGTATTTACTGTCAGTGTTTACAGTACAAACCCATTCTTAAATTTTTGTGACATTGAAGTATAACAGCTGACATTTTTGCATGTTTTATATGCACATTTTATATAGTAGCTTCATATGTATTCTTTATGTTAATATTCTTGATATCCTTTCTTTGAGTACCTAATTAAAATAATTTTAAATATTCATTATATTTTATGCCACCAGAGTAAAGTGTGTGGGAAGTTACATAATGTCACCTAAAAAACCAGTGATACAAACCAAAATAATTTTAAGGGATCTGACTGAATGCTGTATTTTCATTAGTCATTTGGACACATGCTTCTTAGATTTACCTTTCGAAGGTGGATCTAAGAGGGTACCTCTGCTGCTGATTTAGTTCAAGATCTGCAAATGAGAAGACAGGTGAATGGAGAATTCCTACCCAGGGATGCTCCTAGGGAATGGCAAATGCATGGTTTTTCTTTTCAGAGTGTTTTTTCTTTTCATGTGTCAAAATGTAATTCCATAATGTTGCCATGATAGCTTTTGCCCAGAGGTTTCATTGTCTCTTAAAATGTGTATTGTTTGCATTCCTTTTAGCTCCATTATTTTCAATGCAATTGTCAAAGCAGAGCTTTTTGCCCGTGGAGCTGGTACAATTCTGCTCCTCCACATGCGCCAAGCTCTGTGTGAAGCTACTGGTGTAGGCTCTGCTACTGCTGTTCCAAAAAGGTTCCTCAGATTCTCTCAGTGCTGAACTTATTTATGTTTTCAGATGTGAATTGGTATTGTTCGAGTAGAATGTGTGCAGTGTAATATAGAAATGTCTCTGCCCAGGGTTTAGGAGGAGGCTGGAGCCCCTCAGCCGTGTGTGTGCTTTTATTACAGAAAACCAAGATGAAGTTGTGTTGTTGAGTCATCTGTTACAGCTCATTTAATTTGTACTTTGTTTTCATGTTTTAAGTGCCTGATGATTTTTCGTCAAGGAGGCAATGTTATAACACATACTTAGAATTCTGTACTTGTTACTTGTTCTGTAATAGAATATTTTTGCAATTTCTGTTTGGAAATAAAGACTTATTAGGCATAATTGTGGGGTTTTTTTCTTTTATGAACTCCTGTGATTAATTAATCAAAAATATGTCTTCTGAGGCAGCAGCATAGTAAATTCATTCGTCTGCAGCAGTGTTAGCAACTGACAGTAGAAATGCAGACAGTTCCTTAAAAGTGTGCAAGGGAAAAAGCAAGCTGTGCTCAAAAGCAGGTATAGGGGAGAGAGTTGGGGTACTGATGTGTGTATAAGCATCTGTTGCTTAAATAATACTTCCATGTGATTTCAGTCTTTTCTGTTCTTGAGTGGCAACACAGTTAACCATTTTCTTTTGTTACTTTTCAAAAATTATTTATTGAAGAAAAAGCAAATGAGGAAAGGAACCAAACAAGAAACAACAAATGTTACCATTTTCTTTTTTAAAAAAATCTCTTAAATTTGAAAACTATCTTTAAAAATAACTGAACTCTTTGAAAACAATTATTAATGGAAAATGTTAAACCCACTGGGGCAAAAGTTTTTCATATGAGATACTGACCATGAGTGCCTGTCTGATAGATACATATCTAGTAGATTTCTACATGTTTTAGTGGCTTATGTGGGTTTTTTTCTTAATACAGGTTTTGGTCACAGACACTTACAGTGAATGAATTTCAAACAGTTAAAGTTCAGAGAAAGAATTTTCCCTCCCAGCAATTACTTTTTACTTTTGGACAGAAGGCAGCCATATAACTTCTGTGCTGCTTACTGTGACTTCTCCAAATAGAAGCTGACTGCCTCATTAAATCAGGTCAAATATGTACATGCAGCTGTGTTGTGAGGAGGACTGTTATCCTTTAGGGCCCTCTAGGGACTGAACTGCAATTGCCAAATTTTATTGCGGACAGAGCAGAGGGATAGAACTGAAAGCTTTATTTGGCCTCACAGACCATTAAGTGGCTTCTACCTGAAGATTAAGATCTGGATCTTTGTGGTCTCCCTCCTTCCCATAGTTCATGGGTCTTTCACAGGCAATCAAAACCAAAGGCTTTCTTTTATTTGTTATGCTGACAGCTGGAATTGCACATATGAGTGATGCAGATGCAAATGTATGTTCATATTCAGAGCAGTTTCTAAAGCAGAATTGTGATTACTGCTGTGGAAAGTAGGTGTCTTAGACTGAGCTTAGCCATCTCAAATATTTATGAACAGCCAAATGCTGAAAGAGCAGCATTGCCTGGTGATTAAGACTGCTTGATCCAAGTACAGAATAACTGAGTGCTGCTCTAGACAAAGCATTGCCTTTTCTTCATCCCTTGCTTAGAAGAGGAGCAGTCTGGGAAAAGCTGGCTGGGCAAGAGGAGAGCGGGAGGGAAGTGGCACTCCTGCTGCGGGAAACACATGATCACTGCTGTTAGAAGGGCTGAAGAAGGAATGTGAACAGGACCAAAGATACTGTCCAAGACAAGGTTAGGTTTTCCTCTTGCCTCAAAATCCTGCTAAGCAAAAACTGCCATGTAAAGATGTTATAACATGAGGGCACTGGAGAAGAGAATGGCTAAAGTCCACAAGTTGAAAGCCATGGCAGTGAACTAGAGAAGCTGGGTTCATGGCCACAGCGCAGCCAGCAGCTGGAAAAATACAGATATGGGCTGAGGAAGTCATCGGAATTTTAAAAAGTGAGAGGAGATTGCCTCCTTATCAAGGATCCCAGTATGCCCATGTTCAAGTAACTAAATGTTTTGAGATACATGGCTAAGTTTTAGCTTGCCTCTTCCATCCTGTATCAAGTGTCTGTGTCATTCTCACTCTGCACCAGAGCAAATTAATAGTGGATAGGAATGTTAAGGTCTCCTGGCCTCTGCAGACTGACAGATGAAACCATCTGGTTAATGGAGATACCATAATGAAAGCATTAGCTTTTAAGTATAGCAGTGCAGATCTTTTATCATGTAAGTGATAGAAGAGAGAGCCTGCTGAGGACTGAATTTAAGCTGCTGTCTGCTTTCTACAGCACAGACAAGCAAAGCTGAATTATTCCAGGAGCTCACATCCTAACACTGTCATTGGAGGAAGAAATGTTGGATGTGCTGGGAAAAAGATATAAGCATTAGAAATTGAATAACTTTCATATTTTAAATTACTTTTTTTAGGTAATTGGAGAGATTTGTAGGGCAAAAATAATCTGACTGAGTTCCAAGTGCAGTTCTGCTTGTGTAACTCCAAACCTGCAGGGACATCTTTTTGTTTAGCTTTTAATCTTCTTTGTAAGGACAAAAATTACTTGTGTTACACGTGTGGAGTTTTAACAGAGTAAAGTCGCTCAGTAAAGGTCCCTCAATTTGTACCACCCCTCTAATACTGATACTTGCCCTTGAACAATATGCATTGTGCAAAACCTGCTATGAGCCCAGCATGACCCTGGGAGTGGGCTGCAGCCCCCGCTTTCTCTGCCCTCTAACACAGCATGGGCACATCTCCTGCCTGTGGGCTGCTACTGACCCCCACCCAGGCCCATCAGGTGCATAGGACTCCTGCCAGGAAGGTAGGAGTGATGGGTCTGAATCACCTGTAGGAAAGGAAGGAGTTGAGGCAGGTGGCAGCATGCTACCTCAGTAAATGTTCTAAAGCTGGATTATTATATAAAAGTGAAGCAAGAGGACTCTTACCCTAGCTTGATTTAAAATAAATTTGTTCTCTTTTCAAAAATACAGAACTTTTAAGCTCTTAGAAAGACTTCAAAGCTGGATCGAAAAAAAGACAATTCTGTTCTCTGAGGCATTGGAATAGAAGAGTAAGAGACCAGGTTAAAGATACTGATGCTGATGTGTGATGCATCCTGGAGAACTGCTATGAAGGAAGGATGATGGAGGTGTAATTTTTAAGTGGCAGAGGGAGTGACTTAAAATAGGAGATTGCAGTACTCTGACATTGAATACATGATTCTGCATCAAATGCTGCCGTAAAATAACGTCTTTTTAAAAAGCCAGACGTGTTGAAGCACCAGATGGGCCAGAGTAGGGGACAGAACTAGCAGCTGTGACATAGGTCTGCCCGTGTCCTTGGGCATCTCACCTTGCTGTAAAGCTGAGCAAGATGGCAGAAGGAAATAGCCTGAGTTTTGTCTCACCAACCACAGTCTCCAGTTCAAGGCAGGGAGACTTGTATGCCAGGCTGCATGGTCCATATGTACAGGAGGCTACTTCACAGTCAGGGTGACTATATATGAATTTCTATGTCATAAAAACCTACATTTATTAGATCAGTCACATCATTCCTGTCCTACACTTTCCCAATCTACACTGAATGTTTCTTTTACAATGCCTTAATCATAGATCTCTGAACTCTGTTGGCCCTATTCACTCTGCTGTAATACAGATAATAATTTCTAGGATGAAATCTCTTTTTCTGAATATATTTGACATCTTTCAGAAGAGTCTAAAATAGAAACTCTAAGAACATCAACTTACAGCACTTCTCAAGTTCATCTTACTTCCAGTCCATTAAAATGAAGTGACAACTGAGGTATAACATGAAGTAATTATACTGATTGTGTTGTATATGCTCTGCAGGAGCTGAATGATTTGCTGAGGATATTAATTTCAAAAGTCAGCAAGAGATCAGCTGAGATGAAAGATCACTGCAAAGTGACCTCAAACCAGCGGAAAAGAAAAGGAAGAGGGGGGAGTTTGGCCCAGCTGAGGAGTTCAGTGCGGTGCAGTCTGGCAGTGAACTGAAGTAGATGCATTTTGACACCAAGGGTGGTTTCCATGGAATTGAATGCAGGTGTCGTCACTACAGTTCAAAGTCACTGCTATGGGTTCCCTTTGTGATCTTGGAGAGAAGTGGAGTATTACTCATGTGGCTTGTTTTAGGTGTCTGCGTTGGGATGTGCTAGATTCCCTGGTGAGAGTGTAGGGTTACGTGCTGGCTATCATGTTCAATATGCTGGCCGTAGTTCAGTGTTGCACCCTGAGGGACTGTGGAGTGGGTGAAATGCAGATACAACCTCAGACCGAGCTACTACCTACCTAATTAATAAAAAGCCATGACCAAGGGAAATAGTAGCTATGTAACATCACTTAGAAATAGCATAAAATGAGATCAGGTTGATAAGGATTCTCTGGAAGAGAATAGGTATAGATTCACCTTTGTGAATAGCAAACATAGTGAACTAATTTCTTTGACCTCTAACACAATTTTCACGGTCACAAAAAGTTAATCAGAATGTAAAAGCTCTTTATCAAATGTTCACAGTAGAAATCAGTATTGGATTTATGTACTTCAACTGTTGTGCAGCCCTGAATAGATACATTAAAAGTAGTTTAATCCGATTGTACTTGGCTTTAGCTTAGTTCAGCAATCTAGCAATGCAAGTAAAACTGCTTTCACTTAGGGATTGTCACTGCTTCACTTGGATAAATTCATTAGCAAGGTGTAAAGTACCTGTGAGTCTGCAGGGCTTTGGTTAAGCCTGGGGCTAGATCTTCCTGAGGGAACCAAAACCTGGAGGTAAGTAATAGCCAGTTCTCAGTGTAATACAACACTATGAAGAGGATGTCATGAAGCTTGTCTGGGCAGCATATTCCTTGAGTCTGGATATCCACACTCAGAGAAAGAGGTATGCAGTAGTAAAAGCATGATTCTGTGCGGGGACCCCCACACTCATTATGTTCCACGTGGCTTTGTCTGTTGTTTGCCAGAAAAAGGGTCGAACTACTTTAGTTTCACTGAAGAGTTGTCTTGGCCAAGAAACATTGTTCTGGGGCATCCAGACCAAAACAAAAGTCTAATAATCATGGTTATCACTGCTACTGGCTCATGGACTTAATGGAAAAACACAAGCGGTCTCTGAGCTGACGACCCTGGGCTCAAGGGCTCTGAGCACATGTCCAAGTACCCCTGGTCCCTTGTGGTTTTGGCCACTAAGGCTCAGCCTGTACTGAAGAAGAGCCTGGCCTATACAGTCTGCCCCAGGGTAACCTGATATAGCTACCTTCTGTAGTCAGAAACAGGCCCTTTATCCCATCCATCACAGTGCTGTTAAGCCTCCACTGACAACAGAGAGCCAACCTGAACAAGAGTTTCAGATTTTTGGCGTTAAAGTAAATGGTAAGATTACCTTACTCACTGGTTCAGATTGTATCCTTGCATGGCACCATTGACTGCAGCACAGGCACCATCCATATGTGATAGTGAGAAGGGACCCAACCAATTCATGGCCATGAGGAATCTTTTCTCTCTTTCTACACACCTGGAAATGAGGCATTACAGTTCAGAGGGAAGGGATCTTTTCAATATTCATGTAGTGAGAGTAAACAGCAGTCCCCAGATTTCTCTATGGGTAAGCACTTAGTCCTTTATTATTCATTCTGCAAAATGTGGGCAACAGTGCTTGGTGCTCTCCCAGTTGTGTTATGGGGGTAGATAGTATATCTTGAGAGCTGTTTACGTCCTGTATGGTGGAGACCATGCGTGACCTATAAACAGACAGCATTTCCTCTCCCTAAAAACTGCAGTTTATCTCTTGCTGCTGTTCCACGGTTTGATCTGTGCTTAGTTGGCCATGTCATGAAGCACAACTGGACAGTTTAGATGTATAGTGCCATTATTATGAAATTTAAATTACAAAGATAGAAAACAGATCAAAAGAATAAGGGGAGAATTTCACATTTTTGATCAGCTTTTTTCCTGTATTTTCTTAACTTAAACCAGAGGTGTTTATTTCCTCCTGTAGTAATCACGCATCTCCAAGAAATGAAAAGACACTTGCAAAACTAAAAAATGAGGATCTATTTGCAAAGATACTTATTTATGCGCCTGGCACTTCAGGGTGTTTAGAGGGTAATCTCAAACTGTGAGCTCTGCACTGTGTAAATTTAGAAGTGATTTTTCTAAATGTCAAGTATTTAGTACATGAAAAAAACACATTTGGAGTGTGGAGCAGGTCCCTAGTGATATACAGTGCATTTGGGGAAGGGCTTCTTGGATGAACAGAAATAATATTTGAGAGACAAAAAGCAAATCCTCTGTTTGAAATTGCTTTGTGTGCATGGAAAGGAGCTTGAACAAAGGTAGACGGCCAGCTCAGTGTTCTGCCTTTGTCTCATGCATAAAATAGTGGTTTTCCAAACCTGGTATAAGCAAGCATATGCCAATCTGTCTCTTCCCAGTCCTGCACCACTTCTCTTTCTCCTTTTTACCGCCGTAACACAGCTCCAGCAGGCTCTGTTCAGGCTGTGGGCAAATAAACCCCTCAGAATTAATTTGTGTAGGATTTTCCACACATAACACCATACCTTAATGTCAACACATCTCAAAGTGTGACGCAGTAAAGTGCAACTCTCCCACTGGAGACTGATGATATGGAATATAAGGGACTCTGATCTATTGTGAGAAGCACGTGATGCCTCTTGTTTTGCTTGGAACCATCAGAAGCAAGGGAAGGAACAATAAAGATGGCTTTACAATGGCATCAGCCACCTCCCTCATCACTCAGGGATGCATCCTGTCGGGGATCAGGGGTTTAAGTACGTTCAGTTTGCTTAAGTATTCTCTGACCTGATCCTTTTCCAGCAAAGATACACCTTTCTTGCTCCAAACTTTCACCCTGGTCTCTGGGGATTCGTGAAGTTTGTAGCAAAGGCTGAGGTGAAGAGGACATATAGTACCTCAGCCTTGTCTGTGAGAAGGGAAGGAAAGAGGAAAAAATCACAAAAGAAAAAAACCACAACCAACAAACCAAACCAAAACAAAAAGGAAACCCCACAACCAAAGAAACAAACCAAAAAAACCCACCCAAATTCAGGACAGTGAAGGGAACTACTAGAAGTTGAGAGAAGTCATGTCCAAATGGGAAACCCAGGAAGGTCTGACAATTGAAAAGTAGATCTCCAGAGGGATGGATCAAATACCAGTTAAAGAGGCAAATTGCTCATAAAAAAAACTTTCAAACACATCCAGACCATATTGTCTGCCAGAAATTCAGTGCAGCTTAAAGTGAGACAGTCACGAAGTAAAGGATCACTCAACAAAGATAAGGCCATAGGAGAAACTTAGATGAATGCAGCTCATTAAGAAAAAGGTGAAGGAGCCCCTGAGACAGATGAAGAACAATCTCAAACTGAAAAGGTTTTGAAACAAATCGATACATTGACAGGTAAGGAGAAAGCAGGATGGCAACCAACAAACAGCTCTGCAGCAACTCAGGATGAAACTGCTGATTTGTGAGCTGCAATGTATCTGCTGTCAGAGGAGCAGTCAACGGGCTGCATAACTTCAGGCTCTTAAAAAAAAAGGCTGCAGGGTCATGCTGAAATCTAGAGAGCAATAAATCTAAGTTTTTTACCTGGCAACATCAGGAGGAACTGTGGGAGCAGCAGTGCTGAGTAGGATTCCACATGCATTTTTTCCTGAAGAAGTCATGCCTCATGAATCTGGTGGAAATGTCTAGAGGATTTTACAAGCTTTCTGGGTAAGGGTGATGCAGATGAACGATTTTTGTCAAAAACTTTTGCGTAAGGATTACTGCAGATTCCTAACAGATACCCTAAGAGGGCATGTTCTCCCTGTTAGAAGCTAAAAAGCAGAATATTAAAGAAATAATGGCGAACCTTCACTGTGGAAGTAAGGTGTCAGTAGGCCACCTCAAGTATTTGCACACTGGACTTTACTGTCCAGTATAATACTAAGTGACCTAGCCAAGGCTGCCCGGGAGCTTGACAAAAGTTTTCAGTTGGTACAAAATTATTAAGGGCAATCAGTATTAATGCCAAACTTGAAGTTGTAGAAGGATATCACAGTCTTGGTTAACTGGGCAATCAAACAGGGAATGAAAATTTAATGTCAGTGACAGCAAAGTAGGGGGAAAAATAGCTCATAGCTATTAATCCTTAGAAAATAGATCTTTGAGTCACTATGGATAACTTTCTGAAAATGTTAGCACAGTACTGAGCAGTGATCAAAAAAGTAGCTACACTATTTTTACTTCCTTTGAAGCTTCGTAACTGAGCACAAACCAAGAGTTCCCATTATGTCACTCTCTGTTGCTCCAATGCATGTGGTTTAGAGACTGCATGTTTTTTAATCACCTTGTTTTAAATAGATTGTAGCAGAGCTAAAATGAGGAGTAGAGTGATGGGAATTATTAGGGTTACAGGATGACTTCTTGATGAGAAGACACTATAAATGTTGAAATATGCAGAAGTGCTGGATGAGAGCTACTAGAGAATCACAGAATGGTTTGAGTTGGAAGGGACCTCAAAAATCATCTAGTTCCAATCCCCCTGACATGGGTAGGGACACTTTTCACTAGACCAGGTTGGTCAAAGCCCCATCCAACCTGTCCTTGAACACTTCCAGGAATGGGAAGTCTCAAATGAGGGGTGACAGGGAGGGGTTGAATGCAGAATTATTTACCATGCTTCATAATGCAAGAACTCCTAGAAAGTTTACAGAAAGATCATACAATAAGGATAAAACAACAGAAAATGTTCAAATGTTCTTCTCTGGTATACTGTATTATGAAATACAGGCTGTTAGAGGCTAAAAATAAATAAAAAAAATATTCAAATCAAGTCAGTCAACGTCATCAATGGTCTGCATAAAGCCACTGGCTCAAAAAACTCCTGAATTTTTCTTTGCCTGAAAATAAAAGCTATTCCAGGGATTGGAGCCCTGTTTCTTATGCCCTTTTTCTCAACAAGAACGGCAGGAGACTGGGTGGATCACTGATCTGATCCAGTAGGGCTGTTCATATGTTATTATAGAGCTCTGGCCTTTACTTCCCCTCCCGTCTGCCAGGCCACCACTTTCTATGGATCCATTTCATGACAATTCAGTATAACTTGATATAATGAAGTTAAGCTTTCTGGAGAAGGTGATCCTTCCCTTCTGCACAGCCCTGATGAGATTTCTCTGCAGTGCCATGTCTAGTTTTGGTCTTCCTAAAAGAGAGAGATGGATGTACTAGAACAAGTCAAGCCAAGGGCCACAAAGACAATGCAGAGGTTGGAGTACCTGACATATGAGTAGAGGAGGCTGAGAGAGCTGGAACTTTTCAGCCTGGAGAAGGCTCGGGGGGATCACATCGATGTGGATAAACATCTAACAGCAGGAATACCAAAGACAGAGCCAGGCTCTCCTCAGTGGTATCCACTAGCAAGGCTGGAGGCAATAGGCATGAAGTGAAATACAAGGAATTCTGTTTAAATATAAGACACAAGTTTTTCACTTTGAGAGCAGCTGAACACCAAACAGGATTTGGCCCGGGTAGACACATATCCTACCAGTGCAAGAATTTCCCACCTTGGAGTCCTCCTAGACCACAGTTCAGTATTTTTTGGCCTAAGGCAGGAGGAAAAGTTCTTTGTGCTGTTCAGCAGCAGTGGGACAGGCACACACTTCTACAGCTACCAAACTGCAAGGCACTAAGGGCTGAAGAGGAAAGCTGGGAGCAGCAAACCTGTCATGCACTCCAGCAAGCATCATCAAGGAAGAACTGCTGGAGCAAGAAGTATCTTTGCAATTAGCATCTCCAATTTGCAAAATATACTTCAAAAATATGATAGTGATATTTTGCAGTAAGGAGGAGTCAAGGTGTTTTTGCAGTATTTAAACATTAGCTAGGGATGAGGATGGAAATCTGACCTATACATGGAATGCTTCCGCCAGCAAAAACTCCGCATATTACTCAGTTTTCCCTATATAATAAAGCTGGTTATGTAAAAGGTCAGAGCTTTCCTAATTTCCACATTTCTTGGGCACCCATAAGATCTATAGGGTGTCTTACATTGGGAGATCTGGGCTTAAAACCATCCCCTTAATTTGGAAAACATGAACTTTGGTCATTCTCAGACCTTATACATGGCCTCCACCCCACTGCCAGGTGCAGACACATGCACCCCTCTGAACCTCTGCAAGATTCTTGCACTGGGTCTGGGTCAGATGGAGCTCACTGTCTTCATAGCAATCCCTGGGGTGCTGTGCTTTGGATTTGTGATTAAAACAGTATTAGTGACACACCAATATTTTGGCTTTTCCTGAACAGTGCTTGCAAGGCATCAAGGCTTTGTCTTTCTTTCCCACTCTGACCCATTAAGTTGACTGGATGTGGGAAAGACACTGGAGCTGGGACAGCTAAACTGAACTGGCCAGAGGGCAATTCCATACCATACAATGTCCTGTTTAATCAGCTCAATCATCAGCAATAAAGACTGAGGTAAAGGAATAAGAAGGCTTCTGAGGTGGCCATTGCTTGGATACCAACTGGGCATTTGTCTGCCTTTGGGGCATAGAGTGTGGTTGCCTTTATTTTTCCTGGAGTTTTCCCCAATTTTTTTTCACCTGTTAAACTGTCTTTAACCCCATTCACAAATTTTCCTACTTTTGTTTTTTCTGTTTTCTCCCCCATTCCACTGGGAGGGACAGAGGGAGCAAGTCTCTGTGTAGGTGCTTGGCTGCTGGCTGGGTTCAACCCACTGCTCCTCTCCATCCTGAACATCTTTTCATTTGCTGCCTGCCAAGCCTGTGACATCTTCCTGGAATTTAGAATCACAGGCAGTAGCAGAGAATAACTGCAGAGCAGTTCTTGGAGAATGTGGTGTCTCTCCCTTTGCAGCCTTACCATCTCTCATGGTTCACCGCAGGCAAGGATCTATCAACGAGGAGAAATGCTCCACACAGGCTGCCTTCACCTTGCAGTTCATGTCACCCACCACAGGGAGACAGCTGCAATACGTCTGTGGAAAAGAAATGTCAGGCTGAAGTGTTTGTAGGGAAACTACAACACACCGCCGTGCGGGGATGTGGCTGCTGTGGACTTGCCCTCTCCTGCACAATGAGTTTGGCTGCTGTGGACTGAAGCCCATACGCAGCTTTTACCTCCGGCCAGCTCAGGGGCCTGAGGAAAGGTCTTGGACTGGGTTGTGAGGGTGCCTGTGAGCCAGAGCTTGCTGCCCTTAGTGCAAAAGAAGGGAACAGTGGAATGAAGGGTGCAATATGCTGCGGAGAGAAGAGTTCTGTGATTAAGGTAGCTCTATGCTGTTGGAGAACTGGATTTTTCCCTGTTTGTGCTGTAGCCTTCCTGGCTGAAGCTGGGAATTTCACTTGAACTATACTTTGCATTGGTAATGCATAATGCCTGAGATTCATTTTATGAGGACTTGGTCTGAAATTCAGACAGGGAAAGTAGCTGGACACTGAAATACAGCAGGCCCCTCTGGTTAGATTGCACTTCTGAGCTTGATTGCTGTGCTCCACAGCCCCCTGTTTGAAACAGGGCTGACAATAACCCACCTCTCACAGGGGTGTTGCAAAGAACCATGAAGAACAGCAGAGGGTACACTACAGGAAATTGAAAATTCAAACTCTGTAAAGCAGATAAACTGGGGCAACACACAAGCAGGAGGTCTGAAATGCTCTAGCAGTGAGCAGTGGTGATTCCTGAAGTGCACTTGGGTGTGTGCACTGCACGAGACAAGATCCACAAACTTAGAGCTGAAATCCGTAGCATTATGCATAAGGATGAAGGGGTCAATTGAAAATTGAAGATGTGATTTTATTTTCGGCACTTTCTAATTCTACATGCATAACTGCACTCAAGTAAATGTCTCTTAGAGCAGTTTATTGTATGCAAATTACTTAAAAATTTTCAGTAATATCCAGTCTTTCCTTCTGTTAAAGGATTTTGTAGTAAAAAATCTCTGACACTTGTTAGAGCACCAACAAAATTCTGTATTCAGACACTCAGCTGCTCATCCTCTACAGGCATGAAAATTTATATCCCATAGGTGCCTTCCCTTTCACCAGTTGACATATGCAAGCCCTGTCCAGGAGCAGAAGCCTCCCAACAGCAGGTGTGCTCCAACAGGACATGTTATCTATACAGCCTGGGTCCTCGGTGACTGCCATCATAGCCCTATGACAGGGATATCAGCCACAAGTTTCTTCATGCTCCTTGGGTGCCTAAAGATCATTGAAAGTCTACAGGATATGCTTTCATTGACTAATGGGAGAACAGACCAGTCTCAAAGCGCTCAGTAACCCACTTTGATGTGGGATTTTGCACCTGCAAATAGGACTTTGAGTGTGATCCCTGTAAGTGCTGGGCACCCTGCCTGGCATGGTGGGATTTGGTCCAGACCTCATTTGGAAGGTCTCACAATGGGCTAGGATGAGTGGTTTCCTAGTAGCAGTTTTCTGAAGGTTCCTTGGGTGTTTTTGTGGCTTTGCATGAGGTGCCCAGGCACCTGTCTGTCTTGTGAGGCAGCACCCTGCAGCCTGAGGCACAGCAATGCCATGCTCCCACCACCAGGACTGATGGACAGCATTCCGTCATGCTGCCATCAGCCTTCAACCAAAGTGTCCTGAGCTCTTTGAACCTCACAGGTAACATTCAGGACCTCTGAGGAGTCTCGTAGCTATTTCCCCCATGCATTTTAATAACTATACATGTTCCCACCAAGTACAGTGGGTCAGCAGTGAAAGCACCAGAGTCATTTACAGCTGTAACAACTGAAAAGAGCTGCCACAGGGAGGGGAAGAGAGAAGGCCAGAGCCTTTGGCTGGGCCAGAACTGTGAGCACTCTGTGAGCTAAATATATGTGTTCAACACTGAGATACTGGACAGAGAGCTGAAGGAGATAAGAGAAAGAAAATAAGAAAAAGAAAGAAAGAGGAAGGAGTGAGGGAGAAATATATTTGTTCCATACTAAAGCAGACCCACGGGATGGCAGAAGAAGTGCATTTATCTGTACATTCCCAGGGGCTTGGAATATGGAATCTCTGCTAACAGTTTCTATGTTTTGCAAGATTATCTAAAAAAAAAAAGAAAAAAAGGAAAGCAAATTTCTGGCTACATGAGGCAAAATAAACTAAATATGGGGATTCTTAGTTATCTGGAGAATTAATATTGTTTACTGTAGGAACAGCTCACACATTTTGAAGTAGTCACTCTGTAAGCTCACAGGGGCAGCTTCACAGAGCTCGTCGGAGGGCAGGACAAGTGTCTGGCCATTGGCGGGGGCTGCTGTGCTTGGTACAGCTGCTGCCTGGAGTTATTAGGATGTGAAATACAGTTCTGAGGTCAGCTGCCGGCTCAGCACTGAGCAACTTTCAATAATTATATGCAAGCATAAGGCTGGTGCCCCTGGATCAAACACCGAGAAGTTTACACAGTCACCATTCACCCTCCTTTCCACCATGAGGATACTTTCACATTAGCATGGAGTGCAGGTTTTGGAAGTTTCCTGCAATATTCCTATCCCCTTGGCAACTAGGATTATTTATTTTAATTTATTTTTCCATTTATACGCAGGACTGAAAACTCTGCCACATACTTCTCTGTGTTCTGAGTAAACCCAAACACAGAGGTGCCAGGAATAACTCCTTTGCTGCACTGTCAGTGCTGGATACAGTCGCTTCTTTTATCTACTGAGTGAAGCGATCAAAGGCAGCAGAAAGCAGAGAGCAAGGTAGATGGCAGTAGAGGGAGAGCAACATTTGAAAAACTATCACAGTTCAGGTAACCTCCAGCTGTCAATGTGCATCTCAAAAAGCACACTGTGCTGCAGGTCTCTGCCTCGAGCCACTGAGGGTCCCCGCTGTTCCCTGGTGGAGGTGGCACTCCCTGCCCACGTGCTGCCAGATGCCACTGCCGAGGATTCCCACTCTGCTTTAGCGGTAACAAATGACACTACACATTGGCCCAACCTTTTCAATACCCAGATCAAGAGAAATACTTCAGTAGTCTGCAATAGGCAGGACATCAGCCTCTAAACCTACTCTTGTCCTGAAAGGCTGTGGACATCTGTGCCTATTAAGTTTTCAGAATGAGATATTACACATGCCCAGAGCTGTCACTTTCACAGAAAGCATTTCCCAAGCAAGCTCACTTGTGGTTTTTTTTAATCGGTGGTAGAGAATGTGGTGTCTGCAATCTCTGCAGCATGAAAGAGGCTGGGTTTACTTTCTCAGTTTTTAGTGAGACTGTCCTACTCACCATACTGGGGACCAGGTTGAATCTGTTCTGCTTTGCTGCAAGCAGCAGCTGAGGCTTGGGTCCAGGCCCTCCCCTCAGTCACTTCTGGCTCTTTGGCATGGAAGTGTCACCAGAGCAAACACAGGATCTGCTGGAACTTTTCTCTTGCGTAAGCACCTAAAGCACCAAGCTGGACATATCCCACCCTAAAGGACTTGTAAGTTTTGCTGAACATCAGTCCAAGGGAGGTAGAACAGGCAAAACCCCTCTGTCCTGCCAGGAGGTAGAAGTTAGAGGCTGAAGTCCTATGTGACACTTACTAGAGAAAAGTGGGGTAAGAACAGCAGCACCATGCCTTGTTTGAAAATGTAGGCACTTTTCTGCTGTGAAAAATAGCTTCAGCACTGCTCCCTGCATGGTTCAAAGGCCTAAACTGCCCTCACCCCCAGGGCCCTATCTTCAGGTTGGGGGATGGATACCTGCGTGTCTGAGCTGCAGAGGGTTTCAGCACATCCCAGGCACTGCCCACCTCTCTCTTTACATGTGAGCTGCACGTCTCCTAACCTGGTGCTGCAGGCAAGAGGTGGGAAAAGCAGACTCCTACTGCCATCTCACTCCAGTGCCTGCACTGCATCCAGTTAAGTCATGAGCTCAAGCCAAAGGATGAACTAAGGATGGAAAAGAAGTAATTTTTTCATCCATATCAGCTGCAGTAATAGTTTTTCTTACAGATCAGTTTCTCAAGTGCTTGCAAGAGTGTCTATACAACACAGAACTACTACCCTTACCTTGAATGAGCACTGACTGCTATTCACATTTACTGATCAAGTCATTTGCTTTTACTCATTCTACAAAAATTGTTGTCTCAGTAAAAACTTACAGGAAGCAGGTTTTACAGGAGCGAGGCAGAACAGAGCCACTAATTCCATGGGGCTGTGCTGCGGTCTTGGTGGTTTAAATTTGAGAAGTACATTGCTTCACTGAAGAAAATTTAAGTGTTGACAGAGAACTTCAGCCTTTCACTTCTGCCTTCCCCAAGACTATGGTAAGCCAGATGGGAGCTTTCTCTTTTCCCAGTCTGCTGCACTTACACTGATGTTCAGCAGAGAACACCAAGCATGGTAGCTCTCCTTTCTTAAAAGGGATTTAAATACTAGAATCAAGTCAGTAATAAGGCAAGTTAGTCTCTCCTAACCACACCCCCTCCCCTCCTTTCCATATGAAACCTTCTTCTACCTTCTGTAATACAGACAAGCCTTTGGGAACTAGTCTTTCCTGGAAAATGAAGTCAATACACCAAGTCAGCTGTTAACTTGCAAAGGTGCTATCTGAGATAAGGGCTGACTATTTCTCTGCTAGCTAACTACTATGTTTTATAAAGCCAAGTTTTAAGGTATTTTGGGTCTTCTTAGCTTTTAGTAATTGGGTTAACTAGTATATGGAAGCAAGATTAACTTTTATTAGCTTGAAGTATCATATTTTATTCAATTGGTAAGAAAGATCATAATACATTATGCATCTGCCAGTCATAGTCCATTTTAGTTGGTTCCAAAACCTAAGCAGTAAATGAGTAAGACAGTTTATCTAGTTAAACTGAAAAAAACAGCATTCCACACAGCCAGTACTAGAGATGTCAACCGTATAGTAATTCCAGCATTATGTTGTTATGGCTTTCCAGAAAGTCATGAAGTTAAATTAGAACACATCAAGAGCCATTTTCCAAAGATTTATTGAAGTAGCGACAGGTTGCTCATACTGTGCTGGAAAAAAGCAGTTTTATTGAATTCTGATACTTAAAAACAGTATTGCAGCACAAGATATTGCTATTTGTAAACTAGACTCCATTGTAAACTCTAATCTTTCAGGGAGAGTCAGTTTGCAAGATCTAAGACCTATTTCCTAGCATAATCATCTTGCGCTCATGGAAAAACTGCAGAAAGGCACTTGAAAGCTGTTTCTTCCTTTAAGACATGGACTTTTTCAATCTTGCTGGTAAGAATTTCTCCTGCATTAATAAGTATGCATCTTCACTTCAGCTTTACTCCAAGTCATCATGATGCTGAGAAGTCTCATTAATAACCTGAAGAAAAACAGAAATGTTTGCATTAAGTTTTAGTAGGAAGATTGCTGGGGTTTTTTTAGAGTTAGAAGTGGTACCACAAAAATGTGAACAAATGGGTATCAGCTCTCACTTTTAAATGAAAAATTCTGATTTTTTGTAAAGAGTGTGCAGAAACCATTTAAGCTTTATTGACTTAGACTGACAATAGCATCTTGTCCCAAACAAGTAAAGTACCTCTGTTTGCTGCCACATGTTTTCCTAAGGAAATCTTTTGAGAACTGCTAACTCAGGTGAACTTAAATACTCAATACACAGGTAAACTGTCAGAAACAAGGTTTTACTATCAGAGGAATTTATGAACTTTTTCATGGGACCCTGTTTGGTACAACTGCATGTGAAGTCACATCTTGGACTGCCAGTTGCTGTTCTACTCAATATTACCATATAAAGGCTGCACTAAGGTAACCAGATGTGGCAGAAATAAAATTAAAAGTTACCACCAACCTGTCCATCTCTAGTTTCGACGGTCTTAATTAGAAGTGTCCTCTTTGAGTGAGTGTCAACCATTGGCTGAGACTCAATGTTGGTTTCTGCAGAAGAAAATGTATTATTACCAATAGTCTAATGAAGTGCCTCCTCAAAGAAATGAGGTATAATAGATTTTAGTGTCTACTTTCAGAATCCCAATTTAGTATACAAGGAAGTATATGGCTCTGAAGAAGTCAGTCTTCTGCTTCTCCCCATTCCCCTTAAAGCACCTTCAAGAAGGCATCCAAACTAATAACTTGCTATGTACTGATACGTAAAAATAAGTTTCCAGGAACACAAGAGATCCTACCATCCAAGGTTAAGTAATTGCAACCATTCCAGTTATATCCAAGAAAAACATTCACAACCAACTGCACTTACACAAGTTCAAAAACCAGCATAAAAAGAACTATCCAGAACCCTCTTGCTAATGACAGAACAACTGGCTAAACTGAAATAGCAGAAACAGCTTACCTCTCAGGTTCAAAGAAGCAAAGGTTGGAATAGGCATGTTAATCCTAAAGGAAAAAAGAAATGGATGGAATCAGACATGGGTATAGAGTATCTTCTTGTAATTGCCATTTAGAAGAGTGTCTGCACGTGTCTACCTGCTCTCTTCACCCTCCAGCAGTTTTCTGTAGGTGGCGATCTCAATATCAAGAGCCATCTTTACATTCAGCAGGTCCTGGTACTCGCGAAGATGGCGAGCCATTTCTTCCTTCATGTTCTGAATCTCATCCTGCAGACGGCCAATAGTGTCTTGGTAGTTAGCAGCTTCAACAGCAAAATTCTCCTCCATTTCACGCATTTGGCGCTCCAGGGACTCATTCTGGGAGAGAATAATGAAATCAAGCACTGCTGCAGTTCAGCCACTCTTCCCCACCCTCAAAACCCTTAGTATTTTAGAAAAGGAAAGTTATGCTACATTAGCATCCCTTTCCGAAAATGCCCAGACATGTCCCAGATTTGTCATCTCTATCTTCCCCTTGCAAAGTCAAGGATGGCTATTCTGCTACACAATTTGAAGTGTGCAGTGTATATGTTCTACCAGTTGGGAAAGCAATCCCTTACAGTAAGCCAAACACATGCAATACAAGTCAGCATGCAAGCAATCCTCAGTGAAGATATCTGCAGGTGTACTAAACACTGCTCAATCCATTTCAAGCTAGCCTTTAAAGGAGTCAGATTCTAGAAACAGCAAGGTTTGTGACTGCTTTCCACTGCCCTTCAAGCTTTTTTTTTTTTAATAAGTTCAGTTGTACCTGACAGACAAGCCATAAACACTTCCAGAAAGTGATAAACAAACAGTGAATATTATACCAAGAGAATTAACTCATTGTTTTCTAGCTGAAGTAAGACTAATTCAGCATATCAATCTAACCAGTGCGGTGTCCTGCATGCAGGCAAACAGAACCCATGGCAACCTTTTCAAGAAGTACTAATATGCTGCTGTGTTGCATGGGAGATCACCCGCATTCACATCTAAACCAACAACTAAACTGCAGTGCAGTTCTTAAAGCTGCAAAGGGAAGAATGTGCCAACAACTGCTCTCTTCTACTTACGCTCCCCTTCAGAGCATCAACTTCGCAGGTGAGAGACTGGATCTGTCTGCGGTACTCATTAGCTTCTTGTTTGGCCTGGCGCAGGGCATCGTTGTTCCTGTTAGCAGCTTCGGAGAGATCTGCAAACTGGAAACGCCCAGTTTGGTTAGCATAACACTTCAACAGAAATGGTGAAACAGACTTTTTGCAGACACAGCATTTGAGGGCAACTGAAGCCATTACAAATATTAACACCTGAAACCTTTAAATATTAGTATTATTCTTAAAATGCTTCTCTAATTGTTAAATTGGAGTTCATAGCAATTTTTCATATTTGTTTCCCCACCCTGTACGTTTCCCATCTTTTCACCATTTTTTCACGTTTCTCCAGTACTTCATTCAATCTCTGCTTCCAGGTACAAGCAAGGGAAAGAGTCCAAGTGTGCCCCCCTTATTTTGATGCTCTACTTATGGCACAGAATGTTTTCAGTTGTACTCTTCCCAGACTAGAGTTTAAAAATTACTTTGTGTTATGGCCACGCCCATGTCCAGTAGAGAGACAGAGGGAACACAGTGCTACAGCAAAGCTGTTATGTACAATAGTTTTGAGTGCCTGATGCATTTTACTTACTTTGGACTTGTACCACTCTTCAGCTTCCTGAAGATTCTTAGCAGCAACGCTTTCATACTGTTGGCGAACATCACGCAGGGCAGCAGTGAGATCAGGCTTGGAAACATCCATATCAATTTGGATGTGCTGTTCCTGGAGTTGGGCCTGCAATTCTCTGATTTCCTTAGAGAGAAGCAGACCCTCAGTGTTATTGCACAAAAGCATACAGAACATACACAGGTGGGGACTCTGGGACAGAACTTACTTGCATGACAGTCAGCATATAAACACAGACCTCATTATTCAGCTTACCTCATCATGAAGCTTCTTCAAGAAGACAATCTCTTCTTGCAGAGACTCAACTTTGCGCTCAAGATCAAGACGTGCCAGAGAGGCATTGTCAACATCCTGACCAGAGAGAAGGATGAATCACAGTCTTATAAAACTGAGGTAGAGACGTCTTTTACAGCAAATTCAGCAGCCTACAGACTGATGCTACACCTGAGCTTTTGGCAAGACAATAAGAAATCAACAACTGTAAGAAACCTTTTTGCCATCTCCTACTCTAGCTTGAAACCATTATATGCACCTTGTGATTTTTGTGAACTATACAGTATATGCATCTTCACCAACATATTGCTGAGCATGATCAAGAGAACACAGATAATGGTGGCTGTAAATCCTGCTTGAAACTGAAGCAGGTACTTGAGTCAGAAGTCAGCAGGAAGTGCTTCTAACTTGACTACACTGAAGAAGGGTTAGTCTTGCAATCTGCAAACTTCTGTTCTTTCCAGTGGGGCTTAAAAGTGCAACCCATGTGCCTATATGCCTATCAGTGGGCTTAATTTATGGGCTCCTTGGTGACCAACCACAGGGCCCTTTAGGTCCAGAGACCACCATTTGAAAACATACTTGTAAAAGCTAGTGAGGTACACATGGGAACTGCAGCATTTACTTCTCCAAGCCCTTCAGCAGGTCTCTCTTGAGAAAAAGAAGGTATAAGCATAAACACAAATCGAGTTACTCATCATTGCCTACACCCTCACAGCTGCTGGCAAAGACTCCACCTTTTGCTGGTCAGAGATAGTCTTAATCAACAGCAAAAATTCATTTAGGGCATAACAGAAGACACGCCATGAACGTCACATGGGAGCACCTTGAATTAGTTCAAAAACATAACTTCAGACTAAATATTGATTGGTAACTTTTTACATTTTAAATGTATAGGACAACTAGTTTGCAAAGGGGACAATTGTTCCTTTCACAGTAGTTACTTATACAGTCGCATGCTTGTGCTCACAGGGTCTTAACATATCAGGTTTTCAAAGCTTACTCTAAAGCTATTTCAGATTGCCCAAAATTCCTCATCAGCAGTTCTTACCATTATGACACCTTTGAAATAAGGAGTGTTTTCTTTAGCCTCCTAGAAAGCCATTCCTTGGATCATTCCTGCTCTGGGGTAAAGTTCTTGCTTCAGCAGAATTCTTCTGTTTTCTTTATCCACCAAAATACCCCTTTCATGTGCTATTCCATAACTTCTCTATCAAATCCAGTTTTCCACCCTACAGTTCACACTGGCTCTTTTCAGTTCAGGGAAAGAATTTCCTAATTAATTTGTTCTCTTCCCCACAAAAACCCCTCAAGATCATTCTGGCAGAAAATTACATGGCTATGACCCAACACAATTGGTCAGATATCCAAAGAGCTTCTAGAGGATTTTATAGAAATCTGCATCCTGAAGACTATTAGTTTTTTTTCATAACAACTGAATATCTACAGGATTTTTATGACCTTATAATAAATCGAAAGAATCTTCAATTGAAGACACAATATATTGTATGTACTTTACTATATGCTAACATTTATATATTCCCTACCAGGAAGATTCAGTGTATCAGTATTTTCTAGATGTATGGAGAACCACATAAATGAATAAACTACTTATAGCCTGAACAAAGTCTATGTCATAGATAAATGCAACCGGATTTTATCTGATTTTATCCTAGGAGATTCTTTAATGCAAGCGAGATAGTTTGCAAGATGAGCATCTCTGTTTACTTCAGACAAATGTCACGTTAGCCAGGAGTTGACCTGTTAGTCTTGTCAGAGGTTCAGGACCTATTCCTTGCTGCCAGAGCAGCCAGCAAAGCTGCAATAAATAACTTTCTCACTAATAGTGATGCTTGTTCTGCCCCAATTGAAAGAACTCACTGAACCTTTACATTTATTTTATGCAGTACACCTCTCAGCACACAAGTAAGATCACATCTTTGTCCAGAAGAATGAAATTAACATTTGGTACATGGGTAGAACATTCTCTGAAGCATTTTGGAAATAAAAGCTCAAATACTTGTTCACTTTCTTTTAAAGTAATGAAGTATACAACTGCTCCATCAAGTAAAAAGTACCTTTGATGCTACATCAGAACAGCAAAATATCTGCTGAAGTTCTCCTTATCCACGTATATGACTTTCCATTGGAAGCACACAATGGTTTAATAAAAAGCTGGGCCATTTTTTCACAATGGAAAGCACAACAGGATATTTCAACTTCGGTGTTCTATGAATTTAATTTCACTTTCAGGAGAACAATACTGAAACAGATTTAGTTCTCAAAACCTGTATGTTAACCCTATCCTTCCCAGTAAGGAAAAATGAGGTACTACGGTTGTTCAAATAAAACATACCAGCATGCAACAGTTATGTCACAAGTGGATTTCGTGTAGAGTTGCCACAGACAATTATTTTCATTTCTTATGCTACACATTAGGAGGTTAAAAGGATCAAATTCTGACTGTACTGAATGCACAGATCTGCTAGAGGTCAAGCTCCTGAATGACCCCTTTCCGAGTACAAGGAAGAGCTGGACAATGACTGTGAGATGTACAAAGCCAAATTCACTTTAAAGCCTAGAGCCTTCATAAAGCTCAACTGGTTTGAAATACAGACATGCCTAAAGTGCACTAATTAAGTATGTAAAAGCCAAATTTAAGTCAATTGATCCTTCAACTCAATTCAGCAATGAATCAGTAGGTCAGGTTCTCTAAAACTGAAGTTAAATGCTTCTGCATGGAACTTCACAATATGTTAAATTGGCTTACCACTCAAAAAACCCATAAGCTTAATTAAGGCAGTATCTCAAACTGTTCTGTTTCAAACTTCTGTCCCCAGAACGCCAGAGAAGACTGAATTCCCAGGCTCTGAATGGGAGTACGTGTTTCAGTTTCCACACATTATCTCATGGGGACACCTGCTATCCTTCAAGGACTATAAATATACTGCACTCAAAAGCCTTGCCCAGGGAAATGCTGCCATCCAAGCAGCGATCTCCTGAATGGTGACTTCTGCTAATGGCTAGGGAGAGCTCTGGGACAAAGTCAGAGCCTGTACCCAGACGCCTGGAGATAAGGGTAGTCACTTCCAGCCTGAAGGAATGCTAGCAATGCTGTTTTATACCAGCAGTTTTAGGGAAGAGACCTTGTTTTGAGAAGGCACATTCCTAAACATCTCCTAGTCCAAACAAGGCTTAATCCGAGTTGAAAGCTGGTTTTGCACAAGTGAAAACCTGAGCTTAACAATTTTTGAACACTGTTTGCACAGTTGGTTCTGGTTGTCATGTAGGTTTTAGTTTATCTGGGTAACATCATAGCATCCTACGGAGACTAAACTCTAGCGTACGTTGTTTCCTAAGTTAACATCTTTGTTTTACAGAGGATTACATTCCATGCTCTTCACGGACACCCAGAGGAAGCAGGCTCGACTGCTGTGACCTCAACCCAAGGAACAAATTGTCTACTTCTTGTCAGTAGACAACACCCAGAGGAAAAATTTTAAATTTGAAACTGTTGTTCAGTAATGCACTGATTAAAGCGATTCATCAGAGAGGAGCCCTGTTTTGTATAAAAAACTGGACGATATGTACGATAGACACATTTTGCTAGGAATATGCCCGCACCATTACACATTTAGCAAGAATGCAGCCCACTGTGCCCTCCCCTCCGACACAAAGGGATCTATTATTTCAATCTGCTGCCACCACACTTGCCAGAATGCCTGTATCTGCATTCCACGGTGAATCCCATAGAAACCATTAATACCCTTCAGCCAAGCGAGCAGATGGCCCCCTTTCACTTTTATTGGATCGGAAAGTGATTCCACGTTGGAGCGTTTTTTGTAAAACAGGCTAGACTTGGATAACGCAGGACAATAGTTTCCCTCCCCTCCCCTCAGACGGCAGCACCCCCCTAAAGCAAACACGGAGGGTTTGCGTGAGAACTGACGGAATCCCTTTGTGCGAGGCGAGCAAACTCCTGCGGTCCCACCCTCCGTCCCAGGCACCGCCGCCACCTCTTCGGGCTCTCCCCTGCGACCGCTGCCTCCTTCCAGCCCCCGCTCACCTGTCTGAAGGACTGCAGGGTGTTCTCGGCCTCCTCCCTCTGAAGCATCTCCTCTTGCAACCTGGAAGGGGCAAGACAGCGGTGAAGAGGGAGCGGGGGGTCCCCCAAACCCTCGCCCAGCCTCCCGCCGGCCCGGTACCCCTCGGGATGCCCAAGAGCGGACGGGGCGGGGGCGCGGCACCGGGAGGCGCCGGCAGCCCGAACCCGCGTCCCCTCGGCACACTCACTTCTCCCTCAGCCGCATGATGTCGTCGGCGAGGTTGTCCCGCTCCACTTCCACGCGTGCCTTGTCGTTGGTGAGCTGGTCCACCTGCCGCCGCAGCTCCCGCATCTCCTCCTCGTAGAGGTCGCCAAGGCGGGACGTGCCCTTGCCCTTGAGCTGCTCCAGCTCGGCCAGCAGAATCTTGTTCTGCTGCTCCAAGAAGCGCACCTTGTCGATGTAGTTGGCGAAGCGGTCATTAAGCTCCTGCAGCTCGACCTTCTCGTTGGTGCGGGTCGCCTTGAACTCCGTGTTCATGGCGTCGGCCAGGGAGAAGTCCACGGAGTCGTGGAGCCGCACGGGCGGCATGCTGCTCCGCAGCCGCACCGACGTCGTCTTGGTGGCGTACATGCCGCCGGGCGAGGCGGACACGTAGCGGGCGGTGCTGGGCCGCAGGGCGCTGCCCAGCGAGTAGCGGCTGCTGGACGTGATGTAGCGGGTGCCGGTGCTGGGCCGGCTGCCCCCGCCGAACATGCGGCGGTACGAGGAGTTCTTGGTGCTGATGCTCATAGCGGCGGCGGCGGCGCGGGCTTTGTAATCCGGGAGCGGAGCGGAGCAGCGTAACACGGACGTGCAGCGGGCGAAGAAGGGCGGTGGCCGCGCCCCGGACCCCTCTTATGGGTCGTCACCGCCCTGGCTGGGCCCGCCCGCCGGGAGGAACCCGCCCCGCATCCCGCCCCGCCCGCCGGCCCGCGGGGAGGGGGCGGTGGCCACGCTCACAAAGGAGCTTGCGGGGCAGCTGGGCTCGGGCTGGCTGGGACTGTCTCTGCCTTCTCCTCCCCGAGGGAGGGTAGCTTTCCGCTGGCGCTGCGGGACGTGGCGGGGCGGTGGCCGGCGGGGGGGAGCCCGGGGAGGACGCGGGGACGGGAGAGGCATCCTCGGATCCGCGGGAACTGCGCTGAGCTCCCCCGGCCCATCGCTGGCCCCCTCCTGGAGTGAGCGCGGAGACCGCAAGGAGGGGTTGGCAGGGCTGGCACGGGGCTAGCAAAGTACTCCAAATAACCCATTAAAACGTCTCTAAGTATGATGCATAGATATATGTATATAACCTTCTGAGAACTTTTCTTTCTGAGCTTTCTGAAAGAGTAAGATCAGGGAAAAGTGATGCTAACCATTCACAAAGGGCTGCCAAATGTTCAAAATAAACAGCAAGAAAAATAATACATGTGTTTTTGTTAGCTGCCCTCCGTGACAGCAATCTCAGCTCCTACTTCTATACTAAAGCCACAAACTTTACAGGCTAAGTATGTTTTCCCTCTAACTGGGTGAGCAGTTACACGAGTAAGGCTTAATTCTGCCATTATTCTAACAGTGATCCCAGAAACAACTTACTTTTTTTCGTGTGAACAGTACACTATTGAAATAGCTGCTTCCAGGATCTTGCTCCTGGATATTAACTGGGATGATAGTAGCAGGCCTGATTCTAACAAGAGTTTGTTTCTGCACTGCTGTACCAAACAGATTTGCTATTAATTTCATTGGGCACATGGTCAGGGTCTTAGGAAAGCACCTGGCAAAATGATAATTAACCATTAGACATAATCTGCAAACGTGTGTAACATCAAAGGCCAGAAAAAAATCCCAGTGTTTCACGAGCATTTTTACTATCAAAAGGGGGCTACCAGCAGTAAAGAAGACTGATGTAGGTAGTACAGGGCAATAGCAGTGGCATAAAAGGTAACAGAGAAAAACTTTGACTGAGTAACAGCAGAATGTTTTCAGTATGAATGCAGAGGTTGTTTAAGGGAAATGATAGAATCCCTGTCATTTGGAAAATTTAAAACTTGAATGGCCAAAGTACGACTTGTATTCTCTAATTCTGTACTGATGCATCCAGTACAGGACATCTTTTTTTTTCTCTTTGCTATGCAAAGTGAGCAATACAATGTAGAGGTATTATCTGTAATGTATTACTTCAGTACTTGGAGGATGCAAAACTACGACTGATTTTTAATTCTTTTTAGTTTGCAGTCCTGCAGAAGCAAATATCTTCACTGAAAGTTTTTATAAACCTAAATATGAGAGAGAAGTGTAATGTTTACACCCCAGTTCACAGTAAAGTCAGCTGTTGTACTTCAGGTATTGTACATTAGAAGGAAGAATTTGAGCTCGTGTATTTTATTAAAGATCTTGGGTTTTTTAATGGAAACTGTCCTTTAGTTTCATTCTGTTGGCAACCAGAAGTGCCGAAATGCAGTTTGTATCTAAATGTAGGTCCTCAAGATTTGAGTTTCCTTTATTCACTCAAGCAAAGGAAGCTGACAAGGTTGAGCTACTGAAGTGCTTGCAGTATAAGTCCTGGGCTACAGTTTGTTCCATTCACCCACTGAATAAGAGGCAGAGGTCACACAGCATTCCTGAGGCTAAAGGTTCCCAAAGCCCAGCCTGGATGCTGTTGTGCTGCCTGGCCTTCTCACAGCTCTATTTAAGCCATCAAGTTTGAGTTGAAAGCCTTTGTGAGCCCTGGCACAAAAGTACATACTGATTCTATGAGCAGGCAAAAACCAAACCAGCACATAATCAACAGCCTCATGGATTAACTATGCTTTACCCCAAAATACTGATCGTTTTAGCAGGTTTTTTAAAGGTGCACTGGTGCCCAATCTGTTTTTCCTAACAGAGCATAACTTGCTTATACTGCACAAAACCTCCAATGGACACGTGTAAGTCATCCTCATTCAGGAAGTGCTTTGCCTCTAAAATCCAAAGTGTTTGTTTTGGTAAATATGATCCACCCCCCTCATGTTTCAAGTGTAATTTCCATATGTTTATGTCACCACTGCCATATGTACTCTTGGCCACCTGCCTCCTTGCTATTTCACACTATGAAATGTTCAGATATTGTCAGCTGTTGGGACTACAATTAACCTTTAGGTGCCTTTTGATGGTTGGCCTTACACAGATGCATAAATGGAGGAAGCTCTAAATTTCTTGTAAGCCTGTAATAAATCTAACATGCATTTTCATCCCAAACCCCAAATAGAAAAATCATAGAAAGTGAGCTTTGAATGGAAATGAAATCACAGTAATCAGTCTAGTTTTATGGAAAATGCTATGGGACTCTCAGAGACAGTAGCTGATCGAGATCTTGACCACTTCTAACATGAAGAACAGACAGCTAATACCATCACTCAGCACCATGTTGGGGATTATTCATAAACTACTAATTGTCATCTGTGTTGTTTACTGCAATGCCTTCCTTTGCAATTCTGCTAGGCAGTAGCTGCCTGGTCTGCCTGCCATATCACTTACCTCTGCAGAGGTAGATCAGAGGTCAGACAATGGGACTCTTAAAAAAACAAAAGGTATTTTTATCGTGATACTTTCAGTTCACACTGCAGAATTTATTTTTGTTTGTTTGTTTGGCTTTTTTTCCAGAGAATTATGTATTGGTTCACTGCCAAGAATGAAATATGGAATCAAACCCTAGAAGTTTTGTGAAGAAACTCTGTATTGTGTGTAACTGTCATTAACAGGCAAAATGGGTGTGCATAGAGAGAGGGTACAGATGCATGAATGGCTTTATGTTGAATATCTGTTGCTCTAAAAATGAAATAGTCCTCATAACAGAATTTCTATGATTTTCATGCAAAAATATCTGTTGGTCTGAAAACATCACTGAAAAGAGTAGCATTCACTTTTTTTTTTTTATTTACCATTTCATTAAAACAATAAGAAGTAGAGCAATTTAGTCCAAATATTGAATGTGCTTCCAGTTATTATAACCTTGACAAAATTCACAGATGTGAATGCTTTCATTAATCAGATTTACAGTCTTTTTCCAAAATTCTTGCTTCCAGGAGGTGTAAAAAGACCCATAAATATTAAATAACCATAAAAAACATCCTGCTATGCAAATACAATAATTTTTGTTGTCAGTGCCATACAGCAATCTTAAGCCCTGGCATGCATTGGGCTGTAGAGGTATTCCTTCACACTTTCCCTGCGCCATGAATATTGGAAAAACTCTGGGCAATAGGGACCCACTTTAACATGAGGCAATGAACGGCTTTTAATGCCCTACAGACAACTGAAGAGGAACTTTCCGTAGCGTTCACCTCAGCAAGTGCTGTGCCCAGTCACTTGAGTGACTGCTGCAACTTTCAGTGCAAAAGAACACTTCCTCCTTCAGCCACTAAGACTGCTATGGTTTTGAAAACAGAAAGGTCCATGTTTCCAAAAAAAATGTATTCTAGTTCTTAATCTTCAGATGGGACATGTCCCTTCCTTTAGCTGGGAGCCAAGTGGAAAGGAGAAGCCTCCAAGAAAGGCCAGTGCATCCAGGGCAGAGATGACTTTTCTGAATGCAGAGAATCCATCTCCCTGCATGCCGACTTGGACAAGCTGATTTGGTTTTGTGAATATCACCAGGCTGCAGAACATTTAAATGTTCAGTCATTGAAGTCTCCCCTTGTGAGTAACTTCCTTGACTAATTGCAGTCTTAGGAAAGAAATTGGCAAACTCTTTTATGAAATGTGTTTTAAAAATTATATTGCCTATAATCTTTGCCAGCATTGCAAAGCATATCAAAATGGTGTGACTAGCTGCTGATTTTTTCAAGTAAATTACTATGCTCTATACTCAAACGTAACCAGCTCTGTCTAAAATATTCTATTTTAATGTATAATGAACTACATGAAACTGGCAGGGGTTTCATCATTAGGGAAGTGTTTTGTACATGACTCAAGACACCCAGTTGCATGTCTTACATTTCCAAAGAATTACTATTGCCATGCATTAAGTTCCTCTCTGCTATGGTTTCTAATGGCCAGAATAGAATGTTTTCTGTGTCAAAATAGGACATTTCTGTACCAAACTGAGTGCTCGTTTTCAAAGCCAATATGGCCCTATGCTCTGAGTTTTTCTCAAATACCATGCACAGCTCTAGCAATATGAGAAGGGAAGAGAAAAGAAGGGAAGGATATGTTTTTCAGCTCTATCACAGATACAGCAATTTATTTAATCAAACAAACAAACAAAAAATACAAAGCAAAAAGAATGACAACCTGTATACTCCCTCTGTCTCACTTCATTTAATAGCAAGGACTGCTGAATGCCAGCAATTGAGATAGCAATGACTGGGACATAAAGGACAAGGCTTTCCACACTGACGAGAGATTTGGCATGATTAAGGCTCAGTGCTTGACCTGAAACTGTTTAAGCAGAACTAATTTCCAGAATAAACAAAGTCTCTCAGTCTTTGTGCCCAAAAATAGATAATTTGAAATTTTATCTCTCTGCTGTCCTTGTTTCATGAAATTTGTATTTTGTCAAGGACCAAGAAACTATTCAAGGACCATGATAGGCACTTTATAAAGACTATTTAACTTAAATATCAGTAGGATCTACATAAAATGTATAGTGTGCCTAGCTTCTTTCTGTCCTTTGCCCCATTGCTGACTTGTCCATCTTGATCTTGCTCAGAGCTCAGTTGCTATCCCTGCAGCAAACTGTTGGCACAGGTAGAAGTCAACGGCGTGCATGAACATTCATGTGTCACTTTACAATGGGAAGCCATATCTGTCTGGGATCACTGTTTTAAAGTTTGAGATTGCAAACTCTTTCAAAGACCAGTCATTCGTCCCTCCATTCTCTCTTTCAGAAAAAGCTAAAAGAAGTGATTCTAGTTTGCCATTAATGAATCCTGCCAGCTAAACATTTACTACTTCTTTTTGGCCAAGTTTTTTCAAATCACATTGCTTAAAGAGCTCCTCTAGCCAAAAAATAATTAATTCTGAGGAGTGATTTCATTCTTCTCTCTCCCCCAGTTCCACCACTTACACAAAGCATAAATAGCATAATGTTTTCATGCCATGATATACCAGGAAATGATGATCTTTCTGAGGAAGAGGCAGGACTCAGCAATGGGATCATTAATTGCATGCAGCAATTGTTTCATTCTTCCTCTGAGATGCCCAGGACAAGCAGAACAGTACTAGCATCTCGAGGCCAAGTTTTTAGTGGATTCCCCAGTCCAAGTTCTTGTGCCAAACCTTTGGTTCCAATGAGGCTTGTAAACTGAGCGTACATTGTGTTAGCCATTCTGGGGTTAGTTGGCTCCTTTCAAAGGGAAGAGGCGGTGGTGCACACACCCCAAAGCTGAGAAGACTGAGTTTCTGAGAAGATGGACTGTTTTTACATGGCAGCTCTATGCCTAATTTTCAAACATAAATATACTCTGTCCAGTTGAGATTAAGAAAGGAAGATGATCCATATTTAAGATACATAAAATATTGTGGGCTACAAGGAACTGAGTGGAAAATTTGTTAAATATAGAACAGATGACGCATATGGCTGGAGAAGGAAGAGAGCGAATATCTCTAAGAGTGGAGGTGTCCACCCTTTTTAAGGCAGAAAGGTGTCCTGCTTCCCATTATAAAAAAAATCACCATCTACCTGAAATTTTCCTCGACAATTTTGTCTTGTGTGTGGTGATTGGGTGGGAGAAAGCTTGTGTAGAATGACAGAAGGAAGGACCTAACAACTATTCAGGCACTTTGTAGATGTTTCAGTTTTGCTGACTCAGACTTTTACCAATGTTTGTGGCTGTTCATTTGACATGGATCAGGCATTTCCCATAAACTTCATGACATGGAAGTTACCAAGCCTACCATGTCAGTCCAAAGGATGAAACAACATACAAGTCAGGTGTCAGGATCTTTCAAAGAGAGAGGCATGGTTTTCCCTAAATATCATAATGCCACTGTCCTGCAGTTGTATTCCAAAAATAATCAAGGTCTGTAGTATCAAGAGGAATCTTGAGATATATCCTGCAGATCAAGGACACAATATTATTGTAGTACAATATACACTTAGCCTGGAATGACAATGAAAATGAAAACTATGCACAGTTTAGGTTAATTAATTACTCAAATTTAATATTGTTAGTTTTTGAACAACAGTGTCCTATACCATAAGAGATGAGTGCTACATCTGACTTGGCATTGAAACTGCAATGAAATTGTCCTCAGGGACTTCATCTGACATGCAGGGTTCCCAATAGACAATTCCAACAATTTCCCGTTGTATTTTTCTTATGAATAGTCTGAAACATGCTTGCTGGGCTCCTAAATCAGCCAAACCCCTTACAGCTAAATATTGACATTGCCAGTCCATACTGGCATATGTCTTCTGCAAGATGATTTCTCTTCTTCAGAAATAGGATTTCTTGATCTCTTTAGGTTAGGATTATTGGGGATTTCTCTCCAGGCTATCTCAGCAAAATTAATATTTAAAATTCACCACCCTTTTTCTAAAAAACATTTGTTTCAACTTCAGAAAAACACAAGATTTTTGTCCTTAGTTCAGTCCATACTTAATGTTCTTGACGGATGTTTGTAGATACATACAAAGTGAGAGAGAGAATATTCACAGTACGATCACTTCTGTACTTGCAGTTCATAACTAGTATCAAATAGTTTTAAATTAGCTTTAAAGTAACTCATTTGCAAATGCCAGCAATATAGCTGTGCTGTGACTGCATTAAAGGTTTTCTTTCTCTCTAGAGGAAATACCCTACTACTGTAATCGTACCACTATGGCATAAATGATCTCATTTCCTCTGCTAGCTAAAGTCTTGGTCAAAGATTAAGCTCACCATATGTGACTGAATGAAAAAAACCCAAAGTTTGGGCAGGGGCTGAACTCCTTAAAAAAACAAGACTGTGGTGTACAAAAGCTTATGGTGATACTAGATGGCGTTGTGATCAAAAGGTGGGACCGACACCGACACACAGCTGCAAATCTTTTTGAGTTTGAACACTAAAGGCTGTGCAAATCATGTGGGGATACTGGAGGTGAAAAGCCCCATCTTAAGTAAAAAGTTAGAAGGCATATCCAGGCTCACCATCTGCACTCCTTTTCTCTCCTTTCCTTCACTCCCCCTCCCTCTGACAGAGCAGCAGGCACCACACCATTTCCTCCTGTCCCTGCAAGCAAGCTGGGATCTCCCACACCATTACCTCATCCTGAACTGATCCCCCCTTAACAACGCCTGGCTCTGTGCCTGCTGTTTCCTGTGACCCTTCAAGGCTCTGATTCAAAACACAGTCATTGCACCAACAATCTTTTGGCTGACTGAGGCAGGCCTGTTAGAGCTCAGAGTCTGTTTGGTTCAGTCCAGCAAAGGTTTGATAAGATTTTTTATTTGTTTTTTTGTTTGTTTATTTGGTTTGGGGGTTTTTTGGGGGGANTGTGTAAGTACAACAAAAAGTCAATAACATCATGTAAACATATGCCAACCAGTGTGACCACTGCAGGCCAAACATAACAAACAGCCCAGATTTACTTAGATATAAATGGATTTAAACCAGAAAAGTAAAGATTTAGTTAGAGAAGCAATGTCGGTTTATTCCTTATTTCCTACAGAGTATATGCATAACACCAGAATCTGAAAATAAAATCCTGAAATTAATATATTTGAAAAGTGAAAGGTTAAAAATGTTTGTGTCTGATCACTCTTCCAAATAGTTTCAGCTACATAAATTTCTCCTATATAGATTTTAGAAATGCATTGGGAGAGGCTGACAAGCCTGGTTTAATGTGGGTTTCATTTCTAGTGATATGATGCATGGCAGATGGATGATGCATGGCATTACAAATGAAAATCATAGGCTTCCTTAGCCATAGGGGCATGGCCCATAAGGCTTCCTGGAAATGCCACATCCTGTGGCTGGCAGCCACTTGTACTGAGCATCACTTCAGCAGAAACCGAGTCTGATAAATTCCCTCCTGAAACATTAACATCCGGCACAGATCAATTTTGATATACTGCTAAAGGTTTTCAGTTTTATTAGTAACCTACTGGACCAGGGGTTATGGAAACAATAATTCATGTTATACAGTCTCAGGGATTTTTTCCAGTTCAGTGGTTACATTGCAAGGGTATGACATGCCTCACATTCTTTCCTGGCCACAATGATTTCTGACCCAGAACATGAGCTTCCCTTCTAGACGGCTGAGATGTCTGTATACTCTTCTTGATCCTCACTTAGGTATTTAGGAAGATACAGTGGACATTCAGACACAAGAAGTGTTTTTCCTTGTTCAGCCATCAACACTGGTATTTACTTGTTCTGAAGTTTTGGCTTATCACTATAAAGGCACTTTTAAACATCGCATGTATCAGCAGAGGGAGATCTTTCTTGCTCTCTCTCCGTATTTTGAATATAGAGGAAACCCTCAGACATTTCCCAGCTACAGGTCTACTACTTTCCAGCACCCAGCCTTACGTGAAGGGGTTACATTCACGGCCTCTCTAAAACCCAGTGACACGCTCTGCAGACTGGCAGCCTCCTGCTCACAGCCAGGGGCAGGCAGGGGCCCTGCTGGTGTGTTCCTCTCTGCTCTGCTGCAGGCAGGGCAGGGAGGAGAGTTATGTGGAACTGCAAAAGGCTTGAGATGCCTATAAAAAGTTTTGTGTCTTTGTTGTGTGCATTTGTTGCTGGTGTGAATTACAGAAACATAACAGTGAAAATCTTTTCTTCTCACTTTGGGGACAAGAGTACGGAGCCCAGTCACACTTTGTAATTTTACCTTTCAGTTGACTAGTACAGTGCAGAATCTTAAGGCTGTAGTTTTTACATATTTCTGTGATGTTCTTTGCAGCATTTCAAATTGAAACGTTTTTAACAATTCTAAAGCATTCTAAGAAGCGAAAATATTGCAGTGGTTTTGTCTGTGCGTTCCTCTTACCACATGTAGCTGTTTCACTGAATGTATTTGTTGGTTACCAGGGCAACAATTGCAAATTTAGCATGATTACCTGTATCATACCACTCATCAGAGATGTGGGCAAACTCTGGAAATTTCTACACGGAAGAAATGCTGCAACTTGGTAGCAGGAGGAGGTTTTCAAAAGCTGCCTCAATGAAAATGCTAATACCACATGCGTATGTCAAAACTTTAAAAATATCATTAAATGATCAGTTTGCTTAAAATATATTTTACTATAAATATATTAGAGTCAAGAAAATAGCTGCTTCATCAATGTGATATCATAGTTCTGTAGATGTGCTCACTTAGAACAACTGACATAATTTTAGAGCAGCCAATCATTTGTTATTTAAAGCCAGCTATATTGTGGTGCCGTAATTCATATATGAAACAGCCCATACTTGTGTTCTAAAAAACGTTAAGAGCCCAGAGCTGGCCATTGGACTTCAACTCTGCTATTAATCTCCTCTGTTAATCAAATGAAGTAATCCTTGAGATTTACTATGTGCATGCAACAGCACAAGAAGGAGCTGTCACAATATCGAAATTTCAGTAAGTCAGAGAGAACCAGTTGGGAAATTTTGCAGACACGAAGCTGCTTTGGGGTCACAAGGCAATGCCTGAGCAACACTGAGCCTGCCCCATGGCCATGGCAGCACATGTTAACAAGATTTTCTGAGAGAAGTGTGAACAAATGCTTTCAGAGGCCTCATCCTCTCTCTGCCATCGTTCAGTTTTTTTGTAAGAAGAAAGACATTCATGGCCATGGATTTCAGCACTTCTCGGCCATTGCCCCAGTTTCTGAAATAAGCAGCGTGCCTTAAATACTATTATGTAAGGTTGGATCCAAAAAGTATGGTTATTATAATGCTGACTTTACATTTTATAAAGGGAAGAGCACTGCAAGTAACTGTTTCCAGATTCGCTGTCCTCATTTTTGTCCTTTTTGCAGCTGTCAATTAATAATGAGAAACCAGCTTAGTGAAGACACAGTTATACAGAATTTTAAAACTGACTACTGGCAGTTGTTTGAAAATGAGCACTAGGGAAATTTTGGTGTTTTCCATTCTTTGCAAGAGGAAGCCAATAAAATCCAAGCCTAGTTTATGAATTTTTTTGTTGCCTATGTAGGTGTGTTGATCAGGTTCCCCGGTTTACCACACTAGTGGAAGATTTAGATGTAGGATTTCCCCTGAGCAGGGAATGTTCTATTACCACCAGCATAGCAGAGACATCTCTGCTGCTTTTTCCATCAGTCTCCACTTTTCCTGTGTCTGAATGGCAAGAATATCTTGGAGTCAGGGAAAGGATATGGAAAAACAGGCCTCAGCTCTATCTCCCTGTCTGATATTAATTGCTTTAAATTAATGAGCTGCTTCCTGCTAAGTCCATCTCCCACTTATCAGAGTATCTAGCATTTCTGTGTTCCACAGATTATGGAAATAGTAAGGCAAGAAGCTCAAACTCTTTCATAAGTTTTACTCATTTCAATAGTCTAAAAGCTGACAATTTCTTTATTTTGCCTTTGCATCTGTATTTTGAAGGGGTTATACTGGAGTGTATCTTCTCAGCTGATAACAACTTTGCTCTTTGTAGCCATCTTCATCTCATGAACCCTTTTCTTCAGAGCCTTCAGCATCTTTGTCCCATGACTGCTTTCTCCAGCCAGCACATTCCCATTTTTTTTCCAGTTTTTCTCAATACTTGGTCAACCACCCCTGCAGGAAACCTGCCTACTGCAGGGTACAATGTGTGCTGCTCTTCTCTTGTTCTGCACTTACTCTGCTGCACTTACTTTCACAAATCTAGAAGCAGACCTTGGACTTCTTGTTTTAGTCACCTGCTTATTTCCATGGCTGACAAATAAAGCAGCAGCTCCAGACTCTGATAATGAACAGCCACAGGTGAATAACAGAATTGTTTTGAAAGAGGTGGCAAGGACCAATATTCTTACTGTGAAATTTTGTTTCTGACCCACCATTTTCCACAGTGGTTGCATCCCATATTCTGGAGGAGTGCGTTGAAAGGCAGCAGATTTCTCCCTTTTTTGTTCTCCAGTTTCAGCTAAAAATTCTTCCTCTGCTGCAAGTCAAGGTAGGAGCTACAACACACTGTATGAGGGAGCTTCTAAGGAGAAAATAAACATTCCTCAAATCCACTTTATTTTTGACAGGTTTCTAAGAGGCCTCTCCCCCCCCCCCCCCCAAAAAAAAAAAAAAAAAAACAATATAAGAAAAATATTTAAACTTTTTTTT
>VWZG01002731.1:80215-135320 GCA_013396735.1 Grallaria varia
TTTTATGTTTCATCTTCATTTTACAATCTGAACCTGCAAACTGAGGTGTCTGTCTGTGGTGGGTAACCCACACAACAGTCTGCAAGCTATTTACTTTGGTTGAAGTGTGTGTGTGTATATATATATATATATGTGTGTGTGTGCACGCCTACCTAACACTTGTTTTTGAAAAAAACTATTTTTCATGGGCATCAGTGTAATCGCGTAGCCTCTTCCTTTTCGATTTAGCAACAGCAATTTCGTAGCGCCGGGGCGAGTTAGTGCAGTCTCAGCGCCATTGCCTCCCTCCCTGTCCCCGGCGGTGCCGGCTCTGAGGGGACTCCCCAAAGGCCCCGCGCGCCGCAATCTCGGTCAGACCCCGCCGGGGGAACCAAAGGGCGGCGGAACGGGCGGGCGGCGCTCGGGGAGCGCGGGCCGGGCTGGCCGGGGCACCGCCGGCATGGCGGCGCTGCGGGTGCTGGAGCTGTACAGCGGCATTGGCGGGATGCACCAGGCCCTCAGAGGTACCGCCGGGTCCGCGGGCTCTGGGAAGCTTCCCCCCCCTGCCCTGCCCTGCCCTCGGGGGTTCCCTCTTATCGGCGGCACCCCGGCGCTGAGAGAGGGGCGCTGTGCGGGGCGCCATTCACGGGGCTGGCTAAGGTGGTCCCTCTGCTCCCGTAGCCCCTTCCCCAGCCCTGGTGTCGGCGCCAGGTATCCAGGGGCACGTTGGGATGGGGGCGAGGGATCCGTGCGCTTTCTTTGGTCCAGGCAGCTGCTTCTGGAAGGGCCGTGATTTTGTGTTTGTTGCCATGTGCTCTAATACAGGCGTGCCCCTACTGCAAATGTGATCGGGGTCATTGAGACGCATGGGCTGATAATCGATTTGTCCAGGGTATTCCGTAATCAAAGTATCCAGGGTGTCCCGTAGGCATGCAACACGGATGGTTTCGTGGCACATAGGTAGGTGAACAGCTGATACAAGTTCCAGTATGACCTGAGCATCTGAGGCTGATATAACATTTTATAAACATGAGAACAGAATATGGAATTTGAACTGGTAATTGAGAGTTCACGCCAGCCCATGTGCTCAGGTGAGTTTTTGATCTGGTACAGGAAACTATGGAGCTTGATTTGTTGAATTGTTCAATCATGATCTGGGTGACCTTCAGAAAGTCCTGTAGACTCTGTGACTTGGCTTCCCAGAGTAAATTGAGCCAGTGCTATTGATTTCCTTTGTAAAGTACCCTGGGGCTTATTACCTGAATGTCCAGGTTTCAACACACATTAGTGTAATTTATGAAAATCACCATAATATAAGTGTAACTACAATCTTCAAATTCTTCAGCCTTCACAAGCACTAGCAGCCCTTCTATTATACCCTACAACAGAGAGCATTGTCATAAAAATATCAGGTAGAAACTCACCTTGTTTTTTTTTCAGGAAGCTGTGTATTATTATAAGCTTATGCTTACAGAGTGGAATTTGTTAGGCACAATTTATTTACTGAAAATATAATTGTCAGTGTGGTATTTTTTTCTGCTATCCTATTTTTGCTTGAATATGTGGTTTATATATCAATATATAAAATACATAGTTTATAAAAATACACAAAATAAGTTCCTACATTGTTCCTAACCACCTGTTTTAAGGATGAGTTTTCCTTATTTTCAAAGTCATGCCCAGAATATTAAGGGGAAAGTATGTCTTCGTATGGAACTGCAGATTTTCAGATTTTTGTAGAATGAAAAGTGTATTATGCTTTGTATATAGTGTACATAGCTGTAACGGTAACATGCTGCTTTTCTAGTAGCTGTGTTTCTGAAGTGATAGGGAGCTATCTGTGTGCTGTAGCCAATTTCCATATTTCCACAGAAAGTGGACTGCTTCCTGAAACTTAGCCTACACCATGGTCCTTCACTCTTTACTGAATTATCTAGCGATGTTTTTACCATAATAATAAATGTCTTTGGGCTGTTCAGTAGTGTGCTGCGGGTGTTAATAAATTGTCATGCTAGATGTGGTGTTTCATGGATTTCCACCCAAGAAAACACCATTTCCAATTCAGTAAATACTTAAAAGGATGGGAATGTTGACAGTGTGGCATTAGATTATCAGAATACTGTAAACTTGTATCCAAAAGATAAACAGAATTGGTGAACCCCCCAATGGATAATTGCTACACAAGGCTTGAAATCATGTCGCCTTTATTGTCTAGTTTGGAGGCTGAAAGAATTAACCCAACCCCTTGTATTATTTCTTGAAAAGGTAAATTTATTTCCAAGTTTGCTGTTTCTGAACTGGCTAAACACAACTCCTTCAGTGTAAGTGTCTGTTTTAATTTCTGTTCTTCTGGGTTTACATTTGACCGAAGAAATTGCATATGTGTGAATAGTGAGACTGAGGTTTTTCTATAGTGGTATGAACCACAGCAGATGAAAGGACTGTGTGTAAGATGACATTTAAAGTATCATTTGTGTAAATGACCCTGAATTGTACTAAATGGTTAAGTACCAATTGAAATTTGCAAAGTCAATGGACACAATGCTATTTGCATTACAGTTGGTATACTATTTTTCAATCTGAGTACGTATTTTTCTAAGAAGCCTATGAGAACTCAGCACATAAGCATTGTGTTGTCTTTGGAAAGGTCCAAACCATAAAATTCTAGATGAAGATACTGTTTAGAGAGTTGTTAAAAGTAATAGTCAGGCAATTTGAATAAGAAGGGTTCTATGGAATTTGCACTGAATTAGGTATTAAATCACAGGTTATTGTATGGAGCTGGGTTTGATGAATTAGATATCATTTATGTAGTGTAGATATACATGGGCATTTTGATAATTTCTGCTGTTTTTTTAAGTCCCTCAGACATCTGGATTCAGTTTTCTTACACTGTTTATAAAGGAACCAAGTATAGTCAAGGGGCATTTAAGTGTTTGCTTTTACGTGCAAATCAAACAGAAAAAAGTGAATGTTCCACCATAAGTACTTTAATAATAGGGTTTCTTATATGTTTTAGACCTATATGTGTACATATACTGTGCTATTTGAAAAGGGCTCTGATCCATTTTTTTGGCTGTCATTTAGCAAGTGACAGATTGTTTGGCATCTTCCATTTAAATCAAGTATGGAAATATTTGAAAGGTTGTGGCTTTTTTCCATAAAAATATGAAGCTTGAAAGAAAGGCCTCCATTTGCCAGTGCTTTTATAAGCCAGATACACAAGAGATGAAGATTATGTATAATAAGGTTTTCTTCATATGATTTCTAGTGAATCTGCAGCCACGAAAAATAATAGGAACAAGTGTGGGATATTTCAGTGGCAGCACACCAGAAAATGGCCTTGTTCTACAAAAGGGATTCCACAGCTCTGGCAAGCAGTGGTTCAGTGCTGGTTCCTGGCCATGACATGTGACCAGTTATGGTTAGCAGAGCTGGTCCAACTGTCGGTTTTTCTGTGACACTGACAGTGTTTTCAGTTGGCAGATAGGTATTTTTCAGGAAATCTGATGCTGCCTTTTCTACCTTGATGCACATTTTGGCTGTAATCTTCTGTAAACTTAGTTTTAGTATAGCTAGAGGTTGCGGGATCCGGATATTCATTGTTTTGGCAGCTGTTGTTACAGTGGAATGCTGTGGCAACAAATAGTATGCAATTGGTTTTGAGATTCTACAGTAAGAAATAATTGAATTTTCACATATTTTGAAAGTTTATACTGCCTTGTGTTTATCTGTTTAGAGTATATAGAAGTTATGAGTACATAGTTGAGTCGGGTTCTTTTTGACAGTGAAGAGAAGGCAGTTCCTGAATTTAGGTTTCAGTCCAAAGCTGAAAAAGAAAAAGCTTGAGGATTGTTAAGCTCTGTGTTGGTACTTTAGCTGTAGGTAATTCAGCATATGCAGAATTTCTAGTTTTAGATCTTGAATGCTTTATAATAGCATTTTAACACCAAAAACCTGCAAAAAGATACAATTTAGAGAGCCAAACTTGATTAAGGTTGGAAGTCAATGAACATTTATATGCATACTCCTGAAAGACTGAGGCAGCTTAGAGGTGGAAATGCATTTCTTTCTTCTTCCCACCCTGTACTCCAAACCTTATGGGATTTATAAAGATTGATGTTTAAATCATATATGTCTAAACATATGTTATTTTTTGTGTGTGTGTGTTAGTGAATTTATTCTTTATATGTAAAGTGCAGAGTTTCTGCAGTGAAAAATAGTGTGTTATTTTTAGAAGGTCTATGGCTACTAATTCATTTCCTTAGCAACTTTCCATCAAACAAACAACCTGTTCCTCCTCATTCCCAACCAAAATAAACCTAAACTGGCTTAATAATTGTGGCAGTTTTCTCATGAAGAATGGGTTCCACATCTCTGCCACAAGTGTTTGTGTTCTGCCAAGTCACTGAACAAAGTCTGCTTGCATAAAACATTAAAAGACAAATTTGGTGACATTTTTCCTGTGCAGTTGTTACATTTCAATTTTACAGAGTAAGAATTTGAGTCTCTTGTGCTTTGTCATGGATTTTTATTCACTTTATTTGATTGTCTCTGTGAATTGCCCAGCATACTAAGGTGGTGTGTCTAATTACACTGAGCATAGGTATCCCACAAGGAGAGGCAAAGGAGACAAAACTGGCAAGCACAAAGGATTCAGGATTCAGCACAAAGCAAAACAAAAATATTTTTGAGCAAGTTTTTACACCTAAACTCATTTAGATTTAATGCTTCTCTAAAATACAGCCCTAGCACAGGATGGTGCCAGTTGTGCTGTAATGTAAGTTTGCATGGCTGAACATGAACAAATCCTGTGCAAATGGAGCAGGGGGAAAAAGTTGCTAAGTATCCTGCAGGAAGCAAATATCAAGTTTACTGATAGTCATGTTGACTGTAACCATGGGCAGTTTCAGCCAAGAGCTGACAACTCAGAAATTAAATCTTTGCTCTCTGTTTTAGAAGGAAACAGGACTGACAAACATGTGACTAATCTTCTCTTTTCCATCTGTGTCCATATACCTGTTAGAATAGATAATTATTCCAATTCTGTATTTCCAATATGCTGGTATCCACCAGACTGCCCTTGCTGTAAACACAGTGTATTTCATGTGCTCTGTTGACATTGATGACTCTTATTACAAAAGTACAGTAATAGTATAAACAGATCTATGTTAATTTTAAGGTCTGCTAGAAACACATGACAGAGGGATCAATTCTGGAGAGGAAAAGGACAGATACTGTAATGTCAGAAATTTTATTTTTGGCATTTGAGAATGGCACCCTTGGGTTTGTTTTTTTCAAATCAGAAGCTAGTGCACACATCCTGTCTTCCTTTGTTCCAAATGCCATGCCCTCCAATCATTACAGCAGTGTCCCTTTCACTCAAGAGTGACTGTTTAGTAGCTGATATGGCTTGTAAGCATTGTGTAGACAACAAAGTAGGGAACTGAGACCCAAAGTTTGATAGCTGTCTCTTTAGGCAATTTAAATAACAATTAAAGAGTTTCTGCTGTGTGAACCCTAGAGGTTTTAAGCATTTAAGTGTGGAATGAGTACTTTACTAGTTGGATGATACAAATTTGATTTCACCTGCTTTCAACCAAGAGAGAATACTACAATCTAGTCTGCCTAAAAATAAGCTATAGCACCTCCCTCAGTAACTTCCTCATCATGTCTGTGGCTTCCGTTTGAGCCACAAATTGTTCAGAAAGGCAAAGTCTCAGTTCAAAAACTGTGGTGTTGAGGAATCTTGCAAATCAAGTATTCCAGCAGCCTCTTGATTTCACTTAGAAAATGTATATTATTTTACTGGTTACTGCATAGTTATAGTTCTCTTAAATGGCTGTGTTTTGAAAACTGAATGTGCTTATTTGGAAGGGAAAAAAAGTCTCCAGAACTGTCTTTTTCTGTATTGAAGTTCTGCTACGTATTTTGGGGAGTTGATCTAACATCTCGCAAAGTCAGCAATTCCCGAGTTGGTTTTGTGTCTTTAGTCAGTGGGGATAGTTAGACACAGTCATGATTCTGTTTTTCTTAGATTCTGCTTTCAGGCTTTTTTTTATGATACATTCCTAATAGTCATTTTCAAGCAGTAAATATAATTGCTGTAGCAAAGCAGAATATCACAGTTTGAATAGAAATTTAAATTTCAGAAATCCTTTAGAAATGTTGTATTCTTACATAGTTTGAAGTTTAAACAAGCTTTTCTTTGTTAGGTTGGATGTGTGAGATCTGCTTGTCTGCTCAAGCTCCTTCATGCGTTTCCAGGGTATTTCCACACAAGTACGCTTAATCAGCTTTTAGAGGGAGTCTGTTCTGTAACAGGAGCTCCCAAATGAGCCACAGCTTTTAAGTGAAAAGGAGGAGAAGTTTTGAAAAATTATCAAGTCTTTGAATTAGGAAGAGAGGATGTTGGGTGGAGTAGTTCAGGATAAGCTCCTGTCCTTCTTCCATGCTGGTTAAAATCTCTTATTTAGCCTGAACATTGCATTACAAGGGGACTCAGTAAATTTCTATTTGCCATATGCTCCCTTTCAGTATTTCCAGGCTTTGAGGCCTGTGAAGTTCCTTGGTGCAAATCTGCAGTACTTCTTTTTTCTTGTATGTATGCAGGAAGAGGTTGGATTGGTGGCAATAATAAAGATGAGTGTCTGAATCATGAGTTGTAAGAGAAAGAATACAGCTTGCCTTCCCAATTGTCCTTTTTAAACTATATGTTGATTTAGATAATAATTCAGGTTCTCATTTTTTTTAATTTTATTTTTCTTCTGGTGCCTGGAAAATGCAGTATGGGTCAGCTTGTCAGGACAATATGTTTTGAGAACTGAGAGAATAAATTGTGAAAATCAATCTTTAAACAGTACTTGAAGTTTGTTCCTGTTACTTGGATGTCACGGCTTTGTTTTAGGAAGATGAAAGGGTTGATTCTTGAATATGTTTGTAAATTGAAACAGTCAACCAGTTTCTTTTCACACTAGATGTCAGTGTTAACATACCTGTTCTGGAATCTCAGGTGTAGTCATTCTATTGTCCTTGTGGGTACACCTGTATTTAATTCTCTGTTACAACTTATGGTCAATAGGTCAAGACAGTAATGTCGAATAATGATTTATATGTTGACCCTTAATGGTCTGTAAATAGTTACCTTGTGAAATCCTTATCTTTTTCCCCTCTATCACCCCAAGTAAACCCAGAAGAGCCAGCTTTGTCCTTTTTGAAATGTTTACTACAAGCTTTCCAATACCCAGATTTCTCTTTCATGTTAGTTTTGACCAAGATGGCCTTGAAAACCTGAGAGATAGTAGATGGATGATAACTGCATCATTCTAAATTAGGTCCACTGGGGTCATCACAGTGTGGTTTTCATCCTCTCAGACTGTAAATAATTAGCTGACTAGCAGTAATTCATGAGCTGTCTTATGAGGTCATTTGTTAATGTGTTACTTGAGCATATTGTAAGAATATTCAAAGGCATGTGGCTATTTGCCTTGTTTCTTTTAGGTTATAACATTTTTTTTAAGTTGTGTGTGATTCATCTGGGGCTTTGTAATGCTGACCATAATATTAATATCCTGGTGGTTGAAACTGATCTTATGTGTGATCTGTTTGTTGCCTGCGGCTGTAACAGTGACCACAGCCCATCGTCCTGGATAAAAAGCCTCAGTGAAGGTGTTGTGGTTAGTAATAATAAATAGTATGACATGATGAGCAGTGGAATAAACAGTCTTCTTTTTATCTCTTTAGCTTCTGTGGAACCTATTATTCTGTTACTCCTTAAATGAACCATTGCTTATTTACATTCTTTTTAGTGTATTTTTCTTTCAGGGTTTTAGCTGTCAGTAGATTGGTACACTGTCCTCTCATCTTTTCAATAACACCTCTAAGTGTCCAGAAGCAATTCCTTTGATACCAAGAGAGGAGGAGCTGCTGAATTTGTTATTTTGAGGACCTTGAACTCAAAGAGGACAACAGTTGGGTTCGAGGCCTAAGGTTTTACTGAAATATAAACACTAATGTTTTTCAGGCAACTTAAAAGGTTTATTGGAAGAGTACATGTACCTCAAACTTATTTATTTGTGACTTTTTTTCATAATGAGAAGTAGTATACTTCTGAAATAGCAGGTTTAGTTCCTTTAAGTTGTCAGTGGGTGGAGAGGTACAGGCAGTGGCAGGGTGCTCAGCAGTTGACTTGGGCTGCATTCCTGTAGCTGAGGAACTTGCGGGCCACAGAAACCAGCAGAGTGCAGGTGAGAATGTTGTAGAGATGTACCCTGTTTGGAGCTGATGTATCTACTAATTAACACTTTTGGATACATAAGGAAGGGAAGTATTGCCCATATGATTATAAAAACAGTATTTTTCATACAGAATTTCAGAGGCAACAGAGCAGAGTTTAGGTAATTTGCCTTTTGTTTTTGAGCATAGCTGTAACACAACTGAACAAACTACAAAGAGTAGTAAAGAAAAGCTACAGTTTCAAATTATTTTTTTAATTTTAGAAAGCTGCACCTATGCAGAAGTTGTTGCTGCTGTTGATGTGAACACTCTTGCCAATGATGTTTATAAGCACAACTTTCCCAGCACGCCATTATGGGCAAAGACTATTGAGGTGAGTAATTAGTGTGTTTTTACTGTAGTCTGGCGTTTTTAGATGTAACTTGTCTTCACTATCTTTATTAGTAACAAGAGAAAAAAAAAATTTATGTTGTTAGGAGTAAAGCAGTTTTACAATAACTTTGGTTTCTTGTTGGCTCTAAAGAGATATTCACACTGTAGACTTTTCCTTAAAGTCTTGACTGCTGCATCAAGAAAGGTTACCTAAATGTCAAAAGGAATGCTTACCACCAATAATGGAATGTGAAAAATCATATTTTTAGATTAAAAAAAATATTTTCATGTACTTTGAAAGAATTTAATTTAATTATTTGGAGCCATGCTTTTGTTTTGTAGTTATAGTTAAGCTCAGATAAACACAAGAAAATATATTGGATGGAACAGTCTTGAATTTTTTTTTAATGGGCTCAATAGATCAAATGTTTTAGGAATTCTGTCCCTTTTCAAATTACTTGAAGAAGAACTAAGTAAAATTGGATTATGTTTAAATAAATGAGGGGCAGTCTAGGCATGTAGTTTTGCCTAGATTTAATTAGAATCTACTGTATACCTCTTAACGTTCTTTTACAGCTTTACAACAGGACAGTAAAAGAAAGATACTGTGTCTGTTTTAAAACACGAGCTTAGGTAAGAATTAAGTAGGTGGCTAAAGGTTAAATGCTTATTCAGCACTCAATAATAACAGGCTAAATGATAGTTTGCGGTTTTGTAATGGAAAAGGAAGAAAAATGCTTACCTGTGTCTCCTTGCAGTAGACAAGATCAGAGTATTACAGTCAGTAACACCTTCTTCAAATTTATTAGAAAAAAATAGCAATTTTTGTTTAGTTTCTGAGGGTAGTTGTGGTATCTTTTCTATATAGATATCCCTCAAAATATGTAAGACAGTGATTTCTTTGTCCAGTTCATAGTTACTTGATAATTTTCCTTCTTCTCTCCTCCTAACCCCTTAACATATTGTCCCTCTTGTGTTGGTTAAAATTTAGTCTAGAGAGACTTCTACCTGTGTAATTAATTCATACCACTGACCTAATAGTTTCTTTTCTGAACAGAAATATTATTGCAGAGTTGAGCTTTCAGCTGTACAATATCTTTAAGGTGTTTTTACTGGACAAAACCCCATAGTTTGGACCTGTAAAAATTGTCATTTTAAGACGTGAGCTACTTTTCAGGTATTTTGTCTTTGGAAAAAATCTAATATTTTTTCACGTATTTTAAATACATGAACACTGATTTTGATGTACAAAGACTTCTTGTCTGAATAATGGTACTTATTTGGGGAAAATAACAGGTCAGTATCTACGGAAAGAACCACTAGGCACCTCTTCTGAAAGAATGAGTAGGTAAAACCCTCAAGATTATAGATTGATGCTAACATTATTAGTGTTCTGTTCCATATTCAAAGCAATGAATGCGTGTTTGCACTGTATGGTTTGCCAAGATAGAAAAGATGTTGCAATTATTTTAACTCAAGTGGGAGATTACGTATCTTTTTTCTAGATGAAGCACATAGGGAAAGTAAGCAGGGTAGTTTGATCTGGAAGGTAACTTAAGTGTTTAATGCAATTTTCAACACTCAGTCTTCTATTTTTTTTTTCCTTTTTCAGGGCATAACACTGAAAGAGTTTGATAGATTATCTTTTGATATGATTTTGATGAGTCCTCCCTGTCAACCATTTACAAGGTAGATATAGCACACTTGGAGAAAAAAAGTGCAGTTATTGCAATATATACTGTCAAAAGAGTTAACAAAAGAGAGTGAGATGGGACAGCTAGCAGATGTGGTTTAAAAATATGATTTAAATGTAGGAAATAAAATCTTAGGTTTTGAAAGGAGCTTGCTAAATAACTATTTATTTCTGTAAGGACATAATATGTGTTATAACAAGTTGACTCCATTGATTTTATTTGATGATCCTGCCTCATTTAGGAAGGGTCATATTAGTTTTCAAGAGGGACACTATGTGTGGTTCATCTGTGTAGCTTTGTCTTCCTAAGCAAAAATGTTGTAGCTCTGTTCACCATAATGTTTACTGAAGTGAAAGCAATGCTGCAAATTGCATCTTAATTATTGATCACATTTCTTGTAATATATAGGTACTAATTCAGTTTAAATTAAGTAAGCTTTTTACAGCAACTATTTTGTGTGCTGTATTGTTCCTCTAATAGGGCAATATGAAGATTTTACTGTTTAGGAGTGCTGCTTTTCCTTTTAGATATCAGTCTAATATTTTCCTGGGGCAACTCCAGAAGGAGAATTGGAATTTCTCAGTTCTGCCTGAGACTTAAGAGTGTAATCTGTTTTTATTCGTAGTTTGAAAATTGCACATGCACATAGATAGTTTATTCTGAGGAATATTTCTATTTTAGCCAAGACAGAAGCGATAATGGCTTTGAAATTATTTTGTGGATGATGCAGAGAAATACCTTGCTGATTAAGAACTGAATTTACTGAAATGTTATTTGTCAGATTAGTTTGTAATTCATATTGTCTGTCAGCAGTGACCAGTGGAGATAAGATTCTGGTAAGTGCACCCATGCAGTGTAGTAGCTTCATGAAAAAGATAGTGATGAAATTGCTTATGTAAGAAAGTAAATGTCATTGAATGCTCCAAGATTAAAAAGAAATCCCTCTAAAGTGGTGCTGATCTATAAAAAATTATTAGTGCAAACCTATAATGTAGATAGGAATAATTTCTTCAGATTTTTTTTATAATGCGGTGAAAAGAAAAATCTGTGTGTAATTGATTAATTTAGAGACATGCTAAAGCTCTTCTACAAAGGTTTTATTATTTTTTTTAAGACCTAATGCAAGTGTAAACTAGGAAAAGGCAGGCCTGGAACTGTTACTATTGTAGTAACCTACATAATCTGCCCAGTTTAATGTTACAAAATTGGTTACAAAGTTATTCACATGGGGCTCAATGCTGCGAAATGGTGAGCACTAAGGTTTTAATTCATAGAAATAATTTAATATATTCAGTGCAAAATAGCAGGGTATTCCCAGAAACCCTGTGGGGGTTTTTTGTTCTTTCAGAGCCAAGTATATTCAAAGGGTTTGCTGGACAAGACCAGAATGCTAAACACTGCAGACAGGGAAGTGGATTTCATTACTGAATGTTTCAATTTTAACTTTGCTGAGAGCTGATGGATTCCAGGGCAGGCTCTCATTCCTTAGAGCATCTCTTAGGACACTGCCTTTGTGAGCACGTCCTCATGTCTGCACATGATACTTTTGCAGAATCCGCTTTTGAAACTGAAAGAAAAAAAGTGTCAGCATTCTGTAGAAAAATGTAACTCAAATGTCAGTCTGCTCCAAGTAATATACAGGTATTTCTTTATTCTTTCTTAGAATTGGCCTGCAAGGTGACGTATCAGATCCACGGACAAAGAGCTTTCTCTATATACTTGATATTCTACCAAGGTATAAGTGACCTTCTGCCTCCATTCTAAAGCCTTTGTTGTAACTAAGTAGGTCTTTTGTGTTTCAGTGAGACCGGTCATCTGTAGTGAGACCGGTCATCTGTAATATTTCACAAGGATGCTACTAATGCTGTGTTGTATTCCTTGTTTGTTTTACATGATCATATGTACCTTACAAATACTTGTGTTTTACTAATGCCATAATCCCCTCCTTGTTGCTGTATATGTTTTCATTGTCTTGTTTCCTTTTTATTGTGTCTGTTTAAACTGTGGCTATATCATAAATGAAAAAAAAAAAGTGAGTTCTTTTCAATTCATCATCAAATTTGCATCTATTTTGTGCAGAAGCAGGAGTAGGTAATAGGTTTGCCAATAGGTTTTCCAACTGGCCTCGAGGCAACATGAAAATTGTTTGAAATATCGGGTTAAAAAAAGCTTAGATTCAACATTTAGTCGTCTTTTGAAGAGTCAGTGTTTGAAAGTTTGTTTAAATCTGTTACTGACTGCACAATGATGCATCTTCCACCCCCTTCCATTCTTTTGAAGTCCCTGTTCTGTCTTTTTGGTGATGCTTCTAGATATCTTGCGGCAGATTGTGTGTTTTTGCTTTGTAGTACAATTCATTGTTTTGAGTAGTAATACTAAAGAATTAAATAACACTGCCTTTTCTGAATAGTGTCCTTGTCTTTGTATTTATCTGTTATTTTTTGCCTGTTCGGATCCCAGTTCCTAATAAAATAGCCGTAATTATTTGAATTATTTATGCCATAAATTTCAAAACTGTAAATCTAAGCCAAGTGGGTTTTGCTGATCCAAGCTGTTCTTATTGAGAGTGTTAAAAATCAGCTCTGAGTAATGAATGTAGTCTTTTTTGGGAAGAGATGCATAACACAATAAGAACTCTTCCTGGGAAAGCAGAGCAAGAAGTTGTTCAGGGAGATTATCCAGCAAAATCTGTGCTTCTGGGTTGAGATGTCTAGTGGGCACCAATTGACATGAGCCTGAGGGTTTGCAGCAGTTGCAATCCGCCAGACACTTTCCATTCCTGGCGGTCCTTCTTCTGCTGGAGACTTGGCACACCTGTTCTCTATATTCCTCCATTGGTTAATCTTACTCTCAGGGCTGCAGGAGGATGAAGGGATGTTTACTATCTCTCTCTCTCTTTTTTTTTTTTTTTTTAATGAATGGTTTCAGCGCAGAAGGAAACCGGTACCAAACAGCCTTTCTTTCAAACTGCTGTTAACACTGGGGAAAAAAGGTCTTCATCCTTCACCCAGAAACTTTTTGCAGCCAGCAACATATAGTGGTACTCTATCTTTGCTCTTGTCATCATCAGATAGAGAATGCAGACACAGAAGGGCTGAGTGGCTTGGCAGGATTTACCTAAGAAATCTGTGGCAGAGAACACAGAACAGAACACAATACAGATTCTGTGGCCCAGTACCTTAGACAATTAATGGGTAAAAAGAATGGTTATTGCTACTCCCTCTGTGTTTGGCAGAGATGCAAAAATAGGGAGAGAACTTGGGTTTTTCAGAAGTTGCAGAGGATGTCTTTTGTGGAACAAGAAATGTAATGCAGGCCCCCAGAAATTTCAAAATTATAAAAACCTGCAGATAGCATGTAAGTTTCTGATTTGTTGGAATAATAGTTAGTACCTTCCCTTAAGGGAATTCTGACTTCGGGATTCCCTTCCATTAAACTGAGACACTGTTATGAGGCTGGCTGCTTTTAGGACACTATTGTGCATTAATATGGAAATACTGCTTCCTGATTGCTATGGGTTTAGCTGAATAAGGGGCAGAAGCTTTTACTTCTCAAAACCAAAGCTTTAGACACTATAGGACGTATGTTTTTCGTCAAGATGATGCAAAGTAGCTGGGCTTGGCTGTGACTGTGTTATCTCAACACCCCATGAGACGCTGCTTATGTCACTTATCTCCCTTGGGCAGGTTGTCTCTGGAGGCAGCGCTTAATGTAAGCAGTCTGTAATAAAAAAATAAAAGTTGTGGCTTCTGCAGAGTTTCTCAATTCCAGTTTTATGTTTTAGTGAGATAGTGGTTTTGGGGATATTTTGTATATGATATGTTTGCCAGACATTGAGTATGGAGTATTTCAACCCCCAAAAGGGAAATTCTTAATATAGGAATTATCACTTTACATTCTAAATTGGTATGGCATGTGTGCAGTTTATGGAAACTGTGAAATAATTTCTCATCCCGTGGATGTTCTTACCTTTATAATGAAATGTTGATGAAATGAGGCTCAAAGATCTTCTGGGAAGACAAATAACGTAGAGATATGGTGTTACAGTTTGGATTTTGTNTCTGGAAAGATCTGGGAAATTTTTGGGTCACCCAGGCAGAAAACAAAGTCTGACTCAAATGGTCCTGATAATGTCTATTTATCATATCCAAGCCATAACCAGGGAAATCCAGTGCTAAGACGTCAAAGTGCTGCTTTTACAGAGACATTTGTAATATTAATACCTGCCAAGTAATTAACACTTACTCTTTGTATAGTGATTACTTGTCTTGTGACCTGTTGATCCTGTGTGAGCTCTTCCATTTCAGGCTATGCTCTGGATTCATTACTGTAAAAATAAGTTTCATAGTAGGTGATGATGATGATGATCAGTGTGGGTAAACATACCAGCAGATGTATTTCCATTCCTCTGCAAAGAATTTGGCTGCTACTGCTGCTTTTTTCAGTTTAATATTATTTTTTTCACTATTATTTTTAGTATTTTCAAATTTGGCATAGTATCTTGTACATTTTCCAGTTTCTTCTGAGATGCAGTGGTTCTTTCATTTCTTCATGTGAATGTCAATAATTGGTGGTAGGTAAGAATGTGCTAAAGCAAATTCTGCTGTGATTTGGACCAGTGGAAGTCCAAAGTCATGTACTGACTTAAATAAGGATGGAGCTGCTGTCTGGGAGGATAAGTATCCTGTTTCTTTATGCTGTTTGGGGATCCCAGTGTGTGACAGACATTCTGTATCTACATTAACCTCACTAGAGAATTAACCAGTGCCACAGAATGTTCCCAGATACTTGAATATGAATCTTCTATGCTTCTAAGTAGTTGGAATGGTCCCTGGCACAGTTTGGGCATGTTAATTTCTCCAGAGTTTTAACATGCTGCTTTTGGAATGTGCCTATATCCAGACCTTTGCACTGATCTTGCTAAACCTCAGGTGCCTTCTTCCCTTCCCCCCATCAAAATGAAAAAGTTAAGTATAGGAAATTAAGAGTATCTGCAGTTTGAGCTCTAAACATGGTGCATTTCTTAAATCAGTTAGGTGAACACTGGTTCTGATGTGTTATCACTAAAGTTGATGTGACGTTTTGACAAATTCCCTTGAAAACAGAAGTTTTATGGCTAAATAGGGATCTTTTTTCCCCCCAACAATTATCTTTCATATTACAAACTCAATCTGTTGAATAATAATATTGTGCTTTAAGAAATGAACAGCAGTAAGCATTTTCAAAAGTATATGCATGGAGTATAGGAGGATACAGCTGTCCATGTGAACATAAATAGAGTTTATGGGTTTACCACATTTTTAGTTCAGTTGGGAGTGATTTGAGGTACCTTTTTTAAGGATGCTAGACTTTTAACAGCTAGCATGATGTGGAAATACTTTGATCTTTCTGGTAGCTAAACCAATCTGTGGATGCATATAATGCACTTTGCATCTGGTTACTCTGATTTGCTTTTTTTTCTTCTTAGACTTCAGAAGCTTCCAAAATACCTACTTCTAGAAAATGTTAAAGGATTTGAATCTTCTTCTGCAAGGTAGAGTCTAATTAATTTATGCGGGTTTTAGTTTGTAGTAAAGGATATTTTCTTAAGAAGGGGGAGGTGGGATTTTTATTTCCTAGAATATAAATTAACAGAGTGATATGGGACAGGTAGCAGCTATGGTTGTGAAAGAAACTTGCTAAATAACTGTTTATTTCTCTAAGCAGATAAAATATGTTGTAACAAGTTGACTCCATTTATTTCAGTGATCCCGTCTCCTTTAGAAAGGGTCATATTAATTTTCAAAGAAAAATAACAATAGGCATAGCACTTCAGAGGTTTTAGAGTTTTATTTGTGGCAGAAGCCCATGGTATCTTTTGTTAAGACCACGGTATAGTCTAGGGGCTTTCTTTTGTACCTCTGGTGAGAGTAGTTTGTCACTGGTTCAGGGCTGCTGTCATATGGTCCAGAGCTACAGTACGATACAGAGATACGGTGTATAGTCTTGGTCTGAAATGTGGAAGAGTAAAGGTGTCATTACCTAATTACCTCCTGACAGCAGGAGCATTCTCCTGTCTTATGGCCAAAACAGGAGACAGGGGGTTGCAGTCTTCCTTCTCAGTTCTTGCTGGAACAGAGTAGGATATTTCTGCAGCATTCCTTAAAGCAGCAAGAGCAGCCACCCTGGGTATCACGTTCCTTAATGAGTTTGACAGGCATCTGGGAACTGTGCTAAGCTCTCTCAGTGGTTCAGTGTTCATGATTCCCTGCTCTAGTCCCTGTGATTCCTTGCTGGCCAGTGCTTGGAACAAGCTGTAGTTTAGAAAGCCCTCCAGTTAGAATGCTTGCTTTCCCTTATGACACTTGAGATGCAGTGTCACATACTGTGTGAGGTACAGGTCACAGCTGCCTGCTGTGTAGTTCCAGCCAAGTGCAGTCTGCATGGAATAGAAAAGACAAGTTTTTTTAAGATTATTTCCATTACAGTGTTTTTCCATTGTTTATAAAGTACAGTCCTATCTCACTTTTATTATCAAAGCCACCAGTTTTTGTCATCCCTTGAGTTAACCTTTTCATTAGGCTTAGCTGGTGCTGTGTATGTGAGCAAAGGGAATTAGTGAGCTATTTGTAGTACCTTTAATCTCCTGTGTTATGATTCCAAATAGAGAGAATTTCTTGCCCTCTGATTGCTTTCCTTGCTGACACACTACAAGTACTCTCCTAGAGACTGGATGTTTTTTGAAGGGTCATTTGCACCGTAGTAGGAGTGAGATGTCTATGAACATGTAGAGTCACTAACACTGAACTTTTTATGTTGTCTGTCAAGCTCAGAAATGGAGGGCATCATATCTGTAATATGCTGTCGCAGTTCTTTCATTGGATGCCTTGGTACACATGATGTTGCTTTTAATGTGTTTTTATTTGGGATATAAAAAGGGCCTAAATGTTGTGTGAATGGAGTAATTGCATTTTGATTCTTTTCACTGCCAGAATTGAACTTTTGAAAACACTTGAAACCTGTGGATTTAAATACCAAGAATTTCTCTTGTCTCCAACCTGTGTGAGTACTAAAATTTCTCTAATATTATTTACCTGTTCAAACTTCACCAAGTCCAAGAACAGTACAAAATGATCTTTTGTATTAGAAAGGAGAGTCATGCCCAAAGCTGTAGGTACTCTTGAATGAGAAAACCATCTGACATGACTTCTGATTTCTCATACTGGCATGATCCTATTGCTGTTTGTGTTCGGATACTAGTCCCGTATTGCTCTGCTGCCATTTGATATTTTTAAGCAGGCATGAAGTTACACTGGAACTAGGAAGGTAGTTTTCCCTGCTGGAGCCCCATTGCTTCAGTAGTGCTGTGCCTATGAATTTCCCAGCACAGAAACTGTGACTGTTACTTGTAGGAGGAGGAGCTTTGTTTCCATGTTTCCCTGGCAACTGAAAAAAGAGTTTGCGAGAGATTTCAGATTGTGCAAGACTAACTGGAATCAGTAAAGTACTGTAAACATATGAGAGAAGCTAACAGAGCGTAGCTGAAAACCAGTTGTGGTGGATTTGTTGCGTTTAGTTGTCTTACAATTCCTTGTTCAGAGAGGCAAAGAGAGACTCTTTTGCTTTTAATAGAAAACAGGTAGTATCTGTCCCAAGAAATTGTGATGCATGTAGTTTTTCTTCTTACCGCACATGAAATTTTGTTTGCATTCCTGTTCATTTACAGAGAAAGTCAAAACTATGAGGAACAAAGAATAATTACCTGTTTGGTTCCTTGAAAATACCTAGGTATGGAAGTTCCAAGTGTTTGGATATTGTCAGCTAATACTGATACCTCTGAAGTCACAAAATAGTATGTCATAGTTCTGTTTTTGTATATAATGGCAGATAACTTGTATGATGGTAAAGACCACTTCTTCTCTCTTTCTCACATGGACTAAAGGCTTGTGAATTTTGCTTACAGCTTGGCATTCCCAATTCTAGGCTGCGATATTTTCTAATTGGGAAGCTTCACCAAGAACCATTTTCCTTTCAAGCTCCTGGTCAGGTGAGTCTATTAGTAGTAGTTGAATTTGCTTCATTTCATGATAATTGAGGGTTAAACTTTCAGTTTAGTGGTGTATGGTGATGAATGGAGAAGAGGGATCAGTGATACCAACAGAAAAGTTAAATTCTGTCTCCTTTTTTCAGCCTGGATACTGAGTTTAAGGACTGATCTGCACATCTGTGCCTTAGATGGCTTTATGCAATAGGGGGATTGTGGCTGATAGTGGGCTAGAAAACAGGTCATTCTGCTGTATTTTTTGCAACATTGGAAAGGTATTTTTTCAAGGGCAATTATTTGCAGTTGTTCCTGACATCATTGCTGATAGGTCAGCAAATCTTGATGCTACTATTTTTTTAAATCTTCCTACAAATAACATCAAAAGATTATTTGCTTTATTCTGAGCATTTCTGGAGGAATTGTTACTCACCGCAGTATTGGCTGCAAAGTGGTTTATTAAATACAGCTTTGGGGTTTTTGTCACAATTTCTTCTTAGATATTGACAAGATTCCCAGATGAGTATCCAGAAGACTTACTCAAGGACAACGTTGCTGGCAAAACCAGTTCTTCCTTGTCTTCTGAAGAGAAAAATCTGAATCCGAACACTGGACCAGATTGCAGCAGCAAGAAGAGTTTACCAAAAGGGGCCTTTCTTTATAAGCTTGAAACAGTAGAAGAAATGGAAAGGAAACATGATCAGGATAATGATTCCTCTGTTCAAATGTTAAAAGATTTCTTGGAAGAGGAAAGTGAAGAAATGAGTCAGTATTTCTTACCGCCAAAGTCCTTATTGCGCTATGCTTTCTTGTTAGACATTGTTAAACCTACCTGCCGGAGATCCACGTGCTTTACAAAGGGGTAAGTTGCAAAAGAAAGCGCTTTGCTGAATCATGCAATGGTATTATAAGTGTATTTTTGCATGTGTCCTGTAAAAACACAGAGAGATGTTTAATCAAAAAAAACTAGGCCTCTGAAAGAAATCTCCCTATATAGTGCGCTTCCTGGTCCACTGGAATGCCAGCATGAGAATCTGTATGGCAGAACATCATGTGCCCACTCCAAAAAGACATTCACGAAAGGCAGTTGCCATTTGTTGTTGACCTTCACAGAAGCTTAATTACCCCTGCGGAAATATGGTTCCAGTGGACTGGTATAGTGCTGATTCATTAATGAATTTCTTTATATTGCTTAATGAAGTTATGAAGTGTCAGGCATGACAGATCCATTCCTCATTAAATCTGCTTCCACTGTACATTTTATTGATTTTTCAGATGTGTAGATCAGAATAGCTGTGGATTGGCCATATGTCATGAAACCAGTTAGATTGTGGCATTATGAATCATATTTGATGAAGCAGAAGATCAGTGCTTTTCTGTCTAGTAGTTTTCTAATTCGTGCTTTGTAATATTAAGTTTGCTTGACGTTGGTGAATGTCCTGAAGCTCTGTGGACAGCTGGCCAGAAGCTTTTCTGATGAATACATTTTGATTGTAAAATGCTAATTGGAGCCTGGAAATTTGTGGGAATAGTATTGTTTGTAAATATTATCAATATTAATATTNTTTCAATAAAATGGCTTAGATAATGAGTTAATGACAATTGTAACCTTTTTTCATCAGTTGAAATTAGACTGCAGATTGACAGACTTCCTGCAGATTTTGTGATTTTTAACTTTTTGACAATAAAAAAGAAAAAGAATTTCAAAAGTTCAAAATTTGTGCAACAGGAAAGCCCTTCCCGTAGCTCTCATTGACATAATGTGCCCTTTCTGCCTTCACTCTTTTGAGTTGTGGGAGAGTCAGTGTCTCGTGGGAACTGTTTCTTATCTAGAATAATCAAACAAAAACCTCAGGTCAGAACAGTCTCTCGTGTATCCCATGTATGCCTTACGTGTCATCAAAATTAAATTGGCCACTTGTGGTTTCACTGGAATAATTCATGGTAGTTTGTGGTCATCTTTATCAAAATCACACTGGAGGAGGCTCCTGAGTAGTTTATATGAAGTTTGTATGAAGAAGTGGTGGGAAATCTGACAGTGAATGTGACTGTTGCCCTTCTGCTGCTGTGGGAGGGAGGCCAGATAGTTCTGATGGTAGTTCTTGTCTCAAAATGTAGGGATCTGGTTTTCTGCCTTTGTTCCCTTTTTAAAGAGCCTTTGGGCAGAAAGGTTGCCAACATAGTTCTCAATTTGATCATCTCATTTATATATCTGCATTAAGAGAATGATTATAATTCCATCTCAGGCTTCATCCGGGTCACTTTCTGAGGCTAAGAATAAGTCCCTGCTGTACCTGTTCCAGGAGTTCTTTTTTTGTGTTTCTCTGAAGTATGGGATTCAGAAATGGAGCAGAACAGCAGTGCAGCTAGTGCAGAGAATCCCTCTCCTGTTGTGCCTTCTGGTGTCGTTCTTATAAGTCGCACACTGAGCTTGGGAGAAAAATTTCCCTCATTTCTGTTTGGTTTTCAGATAGTTTTAGTGAGCTTTGTGTGATGGTGATAATCTGGGTTTTCCTTCTCCAGGATCCTCAAATTCTGATATTTTATCAATGTTTTTTGCCTTTCTGCCTTTGTCATACCAGTGTTGTCTTCTGAAAGGCTTTGGTGGTGTATAGGGCAGAATGCAATGGTTTGGGATGCATGACAGATCAGGCAGATAATCCTGTGTTCCCTTCTCGCCTTGGACTTCTAGGCACTTGGGAAGGGATTGCTGAGTTCCTCGAGACTGTGAACACCATGGTTTCTCTGAGGAGTATGTTTGTGGTGACTGAAGTTATGAGAGGAAATTATCTGTTTTAAAGGACAGAGGAAATGAAAAATGCGTCCTTAGATATAATAATTTTGGACATACTTCAAATTCTTGATATACTATTGACAAGAGAAGCAATACCTTCTAAAATAGTGTAAATATCAATTACAGAAATGCCCTCTCACTTTATGGAAATTACTTTTTGTCAATCATAATATAGGACACAATATATCCGGAAATAAAATATTATACATATGAAAAGAGAAAATTTTTTTAAAGGTTACAGAAATAAAGCAGGGAGGGGAGTCTTGAATCAGATAAAAATTGAAGAGTGCAATTTCTTAAGCCAACTTCTTTCATTATAACTGGTAATGAAATGTCAGAAAATCAATGCATCATTTTTTTACTGTGATAAAAATTAATTACGTTCTGGGTCTAAAGTAAGCATGTTAATTTTTTTTTAGTCAGCAGCTGGAATAATAATTAATAACAATCCAGCTAATATTGCATTGGCCATCTGCCTACTTTTGTGTTAAAAAATCAACACACACGCACACATAACCATATTGACACCAACTGGATTTTTTTAGGGGATGAGTTCTGTACTCTACTGCCAGTTATTTAGACTGGAGTATTTATTATAATATGGATCCTATTAAAAGATTTTTTCCCCCAATAAAACTCTTAAATACCACTTTGAAATTTACCTCATTTTTTTTATTTTGGCTCAGATATATTAAAATAAAATATGATCAGATGCTATGTGAGAGAAAGATCAGGATTCCTCAGTGCTGTGCCTGTTCCATTGTTAAACTTGGTATCAGGAAATTTTCAGAATGCAACTAACAAATTAAAGATGATATATTTACAACAGAGTTCAATTCCATGTGATTTTAATCTGCATCAGTGTTTAGGTCTTCTGTTCTGATCCTGAGGAATATTTGCAAGCACTTTATTTTAAAATGAATGCTGCTCTGACTGTTACCGGCAGAACTAATTGTAACTGAGGATGAAATACTCAAGACTGAGCCATGCTGGGTCATTGTGTCTGTGCTGAAGGGAGAGTATTCCTTTATTCATTGTGGAATTAGAAAGGCTTGAAACATAACTTGTCCCATTGCCATGTTTTAGGAATGGGTCCCCAGGGGAGCAAAAGACCTTTATAATTGTCTTTACAGATGTAGAGATAAAACCAGAGAATACTATCTGTTATTGTAATAATTAAATGGTGACCACATCTCTCTAATTCAGGGGATCTTCTGAAGTTCTTTCACAGTGCAAAGCCATCTGTTGTCTTGATTCGTCTTCTTTCTATTCAGGATGTTCAAACACTGTCACAGTTAGACCAGCAGACTCTGTTTCTGAAAGCCCACAATTATATTTAAATTATAGTCTTGTAGAGGCTACAAAGTAAACATGTTGTTATGCAATCAACCGCAAAGCATACAAACCAGCTATCATATGGTTTTAGAATGTAAGTTTTACTCTTTAGTTGGATTTAATCTTTTGCTTCTTTCTTTCTTTTAATGCTCTGCATGTATGCCTGGCCATCCCCCTTCTCTGAGTGGAAGATCCACAAACAACTAAAGTTAAACCTGACCGAAACTCTTCATTCCTAATGGTTTGACATGAAAGCTGGAGGCACACGCTAATGGTCCTCCTTTGAATAAGGAGAGCTAATTTGAACCTCTGGGACCATTGACCTTTAATACATTTTGCCTTTATGTAAAATTGGTTTGGGCACTGTAGATGAGTCTTTTTGGTGATGTTATGCTTGAATTCCTGGGCCTTACCTAGTTGCCTTGTAATAAGGCATTAGTGTGGATAAGTGCTTGTGCGCTGAGCACAGGCTCATCCCCACAGAGCACGTTCAGAGGGTACTGCACTCCAGGGGTTAGCATTGTTTATAACTTTTGCTTTACATATCCAGGAGGCTATTTGTTAATCAAGGCCAAGGAGCCTAAGTAAGCTCCCTGCATCTTTGCAGTTGTCAGTGCTATGAGATCCAGCGAAAATACTAATTTCAGATTGTTATTGTTGTTGTTAAGGTATGGACACTATGTAGAAGGGACAGGCTCAGTTCTGCAGACTGCAGTAGATGTACAGGTGAGTGTGTAGACTAACGTACTAGAATGACTTGTTTTGAAACTTGAGACTTATTTTAAAACTTGCTTTTTTTTCCCTGTCTTCTCCTTTGTTATTCTGCATATTATAAGAAAAAAAGCTTTTAAAAGTACATTTTATGGCAAATGATTTTCCAGTTGGTTTATAGCAGTTTGTTCAGACCAAAATCATATCTGTGCCTCTCTGTGGGGAAAATATGAGTTGCTACTATTTTATTATTTGTCATTTCATACAGAGGTTTCTCAGGGCTATATGAAAATATTTAAAATTACTAGTTCTATGCATAAACTGCAGTACAGTGTTGTGAATTGTGAGCCATTCTTTGTACACAGACAATCTATTCGATATTGTCAAATGTTTAATATATTTGAATTTCAAAATTATTATTTATCTGGGAAGAGTATTTTGAAAAGTTCTACTGTTGATACTAAGTTCACTACAGAATGGTATTTAGGCACTGGGGAAGGTGCCAACACATCAGCATTCAAAGATACTTTTTACAAAGCCCATTTTGTACACTGCACTTCTTTCTGCACTTCTTTGATGTTCAGTAATATTATAGGACATTTCTATATATATAGCTCTGGAATTCAAGATAATCTCAAAGCAAGTGTATTAAAACAGCTGCATTCATACAGCTTAATTTGTGTGAATGGTCTGCTGTTGAGTTATACCAAGTCACTGTCATGTCATTAACAAATGTTTATAGTTCTGTGATTGCCTCATTAACTTTCAGTGTAGCTTGGAACTGAAGGAAGAAATTATGAGTGCCCTCATGGCAATATTGATTTCTTTCTTGCAATCTCTGTGTTTAGATGTTTGTTGCAAAAATATAATGCTGATTACACTTTCAAGCAAAACCTGCTATTGTCTTAGGCACTGTAACAATGAAAGAAATATTCTGTTAAGATATGACTGTAAGTTTTACATGTTTCATCTGCATTGGTGATATCTCTTGTTTCGGGTATTGTTCATAGCTTGAATCAGTGTTTAAACACATCGAGGAGTTACCAGAAGAAGAGAAGCTTATGAAACTGTCAACACTAAAACTGAGGTACTTTACCCCAAGAGAAATAGCAAATCTTCATGGATTCCCTTTGGAATTTGGTATGTGCTGCTAAGTACCCATTTCTACATCATTCATCAGAAATGCCAATATATTTTTTTTACCGAGGACTAAATACATTCCTTTTATTTTGCAGTTTTTTGGACCTTTCCATTCTTATGAATGATTTTTTATTGTTATTTGGCTAACTTTGAATTTCTCTGAATTTCCACTAGTTTTTTTAATATTTTGAAAGAGTCAGCTTCTGTGGTTAGGTTTATCTTCACAAGCTAAGAAAAAGGTTTTGGCAGGAGAAGCAGTCTGTTACTGAATCATAATGAAGGAATACCTTTGTTTAACGTTGAAACTATTTGCTCAGCAGCCAGTGTTACTCACAACTGTGGTAAGTCAACATATCCTGCCAGTTTAGGGGGTCTCTTTGTGGTTCGGAGTTTGAGCTGCTTAGTTTATCCCTTCCACACATTTACAGCTGCTGTCAGAAAGACAATTTCAGAAGATACAGATTGTTCTTTGTTCAGGAGTAACCAATCTATTAAGTCATCTCTATTTTCTACAAAAGGCAGCCTTAGCCCTTGGTCAGTTTAGTTTTCTAGCTGCTTTTTTGAGGAAGAGGGAGTCAAGGAACATGACTCAGCAATACCAGTATGCTGGATACACATCAACAAGAATTAAACCTGAAATAAATTCATCAGAATTTTCCTTGTAAAGCAACGCAAGCAGGAAAATGTGTCTGCTCAGAAACCAGGCTGCTGCTATCACATCAGATTACTTTATTGTCACTCAGCAACAAAAGCATCCGTAGAATCGTAGTATCAGAGAATGGTTTGGATTGAAAGGGACTTTCAAGGTCATTTATTCCCATATAACCCTGCTGCTATGGGCAGGAACACCTTCCACTAGACCGGGTTGCTCAGAGAATAAGGCAGCACTGACCTGGAGTAATTTGTTATTTTTCTTTGAATTCCTCAGTGACTTAGAGTTCTGAGGAGTGCAACTTGTTGCTATATATTTCTTTTTTTTGCAGTTTTAGTTTGTCTTTTCATTACTCGTTATATTCAAAATTGCTGCATTTGAAGAACATTATCAGGGCCGCACAGTGAAATGCTAAAGTTGTCAGCACTGAGCTTACTTGTTTAAGGCTGTTTGCAGGAGTGTGCTGTGTTGAGTTACATGCCAATATACAGTATTTTTTCATAGTCTCTCTTCTTTAATAGATGTGTTCTTTTTGCAGATAGCCTTTTTCTTAGCACATCCCTGTTCCATGTTCATGTAGGCTGATGTCAAGATGCTTGACCTAAACAGAGCTGCATTGGGCTTTTATAGGCTTATCATTCTGGTCAAGATCTCTTCGGAGTGTGGAATTGCTCATTTACTTCTTTTTTTTTGTTGGTTTTTTTTTTCTTAAATACAGCTAGTGTTTTCCAACTGTTAAATCAGTCTGCAATATCACTGAAAGGTGCAGTAGGCTTAATGTTGTTTATTTCACAGTGTTTACAGTGATACCATGCTTTCTGTTCAGAGCTCATCTTCAGAGACAGCTGTGATGTTCAATATTTTTGCAACCCAGAACTGAACTCTCAAGAGAAGTCAGGCTTCTGAATTTGAGGATTATCCAGACCATCACTATCTACAATGTGCTCATTTAGCAGACTTGTGTAGAAGGAAGGACAGTGACAGATTCCAACTCTCAGAGGACAATACCCTTCTGCCATAATTATGGCAGTTATAACTGCTTTACAGTTCTTGCAGTTCTCTGCCCTCTTTATACTGGTTTTCCGACTTTCACAACACATAAAGTAAGCCTCTCTCATCCAGTGTCTTCTCACATATTCTCCTGATTCATAGGCAGAACAAGCTTTCTCGCTGCTCTGAGTCACAAGTCTGACATTTCTCTGTGTTTAAAACATTTCCCACTTTTTGCTTAAAAAGGTATTACTCAGCTGTAGTCTGACTGAAATCTGTAGTGATTTTAGGTACTATAATCTCAGTTTCTTTTGAGAATTTGCAAGCCGTGGGTTTTTTTGAAAGAGGATATATTTATAGCTGCAGCAAAGGGTGTTCCCTTCACAGCATTTCTCCCATATTAAACTTCAAGTCATTATTGTGAAATATGGTATTTTCAGAGAGGAATGTGCTACAATTTCTTTGCTCCTGTGTTCTGTAGTGACTGCAATATTTGGGCTAAAGTTTTCAGCAACAGAAAGCCTGAAGATGTACACACTGCAAATATGTTGTTGATCCAAGAAGCTAAAGAATGAGAAGACTATAAGCTGAAAAATATAGTGAACAGACTGTCAGGAGCTTTGTAGCATATGCTGTTACTATCTGCAGCTACAGTATCATCAGAAGAAACATGATTGTGTCTAAATCATTCTGTATGATTATGTCTAAATGGTTCTGTATTTTAACAAATTTATGGCCTTTTCCAATATGTGAGGTCCAGAGTTAAAGTCATTCTTAACATTATCAGATTTATTTGTGCTTTTAACATCTAAATGTAGAAATAGTAATTGCACTGCAATTCAGTGAAATACTGCAGTCATTTGTCTTAGTCCCTCCTGTGGGTCCCACAGCAATATCATTAAAAGTGATCAGAGCATTCTTGCACCTGTGACCTGCTTTCATGAGGGTAATGTCAGGATGTGTTTTCCATTTTTCTTATTAGCGGTGTATGTAAGCTATTAGAAAACAAAGGCCCACACAAGTCATTGCAGAGGGACCTGGACAGACTGGATAGATGGGCTGAATCCAGCGGGATGAGGTTTATAAAGACCAAGTGCCAGGTCCTGCACTTTGACTACAACAACCCCCTGCAGCACTACAGGCTGGGGACAGAGTGGCTGGAGAGCAGCCAGGCAGAAAGGGACCTGGGGGTCCTGATTGACAGGAATCTGAACATGAGGCAGCAATTGTGCCCAGGTGGCCAAGGAAGCCAATGGCATCCTGGCCTGTATCAGGAACAGTGTGACCAGCAGAACTAGGGAAGTGATTCCTCCTCTGTACTCAGCACTTGTGAGGCCACACCTCAAGTAGTGTGTCCAGTTCTGGGCACCTCAATTTAGGAAGGATATTGAAGTGCTGGAGCAGGTCCAGAGAAAGGCAACAAGGCTAGTGAAGGGACTGGAGCACAAGGCATGAGGAGAAGCTGAGGGAGCTGGGGTTGTTTAGCCTCAGGGGAGACCTTATTGCTCTCTACAATAGCAAGATGAGGGTTGGTCTCTTCTCCCAGGCAACAAGCAGTAGAAGAAGAGGTCACAGTCTTAAGCTGCTCCAGGTGAGGTTTAAGTGAGACATTAGAAAGAAGTTCTTTACAGAAAGAGTGGTAGGGCATTGAAATTGGCTACCCGGGGAGGTCATCGAGTCACCATCCCTGGAGGTATTTAAGGAGAGACTGGATGTGGCACTTAGTGCCATGGTCTAGTAGTCAGAGTGGTGTTAGGTCAAAGGTTGGACATGATGATCTCAGAGGTCTTTTCCAACCTTATTGGTACTATGATCATGAAGTAGCGTGCATGACCTAAATGGTACAGTGAGGGCTGTGCTACAAATGCCAGTGTATTACGAGTTGTTGAATCTGACCTTCTGATGTAGGCTAGTCTTGAGCCAAGAAGATAGATGGTGCAAGTTAAGTCGGAGGGAGGAAGTTGGGGTAAAGAAAACCATGAGCTCTGAAAATTAGTGCTTGGCTTTCAGTTGCCAAGAGGCAGAAAGAGGAACTCTGAAATTTTCAGGGTTCAGATAAGCTTCCTGGGCTATAAGTGCACATGCACATGTGTGTGCATAACTACATATTCATTTTCATATACTCTTTTAAATTGTGCTGATGCTGTACCTTATTCATTGATGAAATGTGAAAACTCCATCTAAGGAAGTGTGTGTGGGAGTACAAGTGATTGTTCCAAGCAGAGAATGGTTGCCTAAATGTGACTGCCAGGAAGCTAGGCTGAGTGGATGGCGCTGGCAGAAAATGTGTTTACCAAAGCAGTCCACATTCGAGGCATTAATAATTGGCAGAGAAGGATGGAACAACTCCTCCTAGACACCACCTCCTCCTCAGAGCCTCGCTTGGCTCAACAGCTGTCCAACCACATCCTCTCCTGAGCTCTCTGGAAGAGAATTTTTCTGAAGTGCTGTGAAAATTTCAGAACATACATATCATTACTTGCACCAACAATATGCTTATTCATCCAAACTAATTACTATGGTGATGATCTCAGAATCAAATTTAGGTGTCTTTTTAGGGAATGATGAAATAACTGAATGTGGTCACATTTCAGCAGCTTAGTAAATGCCCCTCACAGTTAAGTCACCACTGCTGTTCATCTTTCACTCAGGTTGAAGCAAATGCACTTTACCTCACAGGTGAAGTAAGGTATGAGTGCAAGCAAGGACAGAGAGAACAGACCAGCTGGCTGTTCAAAGCCCTTTCACAATACCTGGACTGTTTTAATTTTTTTTCTGGCCCTCCCTTCTTTCTGCCAGTGCATGCACTTTGCATGTAAAGGACATTTCTGATGCTGTCTTTATTTCTGAGTGTATTTAACAAGGTCAGTGTTGAATTACGTGGAAAATTGTTTAGCTGCTTCATCATTCACTGAATAAGTCTTGCTCACCATTTAATCTACTGGTGGTTTATTGCATTGTGAGCCTTGTGTGATTTGCCTGAACTGCCTGGGGGGGCTCAGATGGGAAGTACAACATAAAGTTTATTGGGAAGTGTAGTTTAGGTCATTTGCAGAATCGTCACATTTTTTTTCTGCTGTGGCCTTGTTCTTCTGTAAATGTTCTCTAGAGCAGCAGTTGTGCAGTGGTTTAGGTGCTGCTGCCCCTCCCTGAGACTGCTGGATGTTTTGAGCTCTGTGAAGGGAAGGTATATCAGCATTAGTTACACAATAGTGGAATGTTTTGAAGCTTCTTGTGAAACCTTAGAGGTGGCAGTATTGCTAACAGATGAACTGATCCCAATCCAATTAATTGTTTTTGTAACTTCGTGAATTTTTTCATGGTGGGGGAGGGTAAACCCTGCTGCAGTCTGTGATAACTGCATTGAGAACTGCAGACTGAAAACTAGGAGCAAGCACAGACTAATGATGTTGCACTATATGTTTTTGTTTTAGGCTTTCCTGAAAAAGTAACAATAAAGCAATGTTATCGTCTTCTGGGAAACAGCCTCAATGTACACGTGGTGGCAAAATTGATCTCCATTCTACTTGGATAATTTAGAACCTGAATCTGATGCATATGGACTGCTAACAGAAAATACTTCCATCTTTCAACAGAAAGCTGATAGAAGCTGAACAAAAACCAGAGCTTACCAAAATATCTGTGCAAACATTTTGCAGTACAGTTCTGATATATATCTAGTAACTTGCTTTCAAGATGGATTTGAACTGTAGAGGTGTTTTATTTAAATGGAAGTTTCCAGGACTGGATTGCTTTATTTACATGTCCTTTTTACTCTGCAAAGTGAAAAAGGGCAGCATTTGCAAATACTTCGACTAAAATGGATAAGACTGTTTTATTTTATCTTAAAACTATTTTCTCAGTATGATATGGAAAGGCTCTAAGTGTCAGAACTGTTTTACTTAAGTGCAGAGACCAAGTTCTATGTGTAAAATGTCTTCATCTGTAAATATGAGTTTTCCATTCTGAAAAGATTTACTGTACATTTGATTAGAACTTTTGATGTGCTTATTGTAGCTCATGAAACTATTAAATTCACTGTTTTGTATACAATAAGAAAACACATCCTTACTTTATGGTTCTCTCATCCTCTCTAAATACTTGTATGATTCTGGAACCCAACTGTATCTGTCTGGAATGATTTCTTTAGGTGAAGTTGAATAAAAATATTTTGGAATTATCACAGTCCTGATGATAACTTGCTTGTTTCTATTCTTGTATTATTCAGGAAATACATAAAAGACACCAAAAAAAATTTAAAAACCCCATGTGTAAGTTCTTATGGCATAAGAACTGGAGAAAAACTATATGGCCTGCTTCTGAAAATTTCTTCATGAAACTTGATGGTAGTACTGGGATTATATGGAGTATATGTTGGGATGAAACTGCTGCATGTGGCCATCCAGAGTGCCACTGTTGTACATATAGAGCTGGACTGAATGGTTTTTTAATCAGGTCTTGTGAGTTTAATATCTATAAAGTAATAGAGAAAATGGTAGTAAAACTGAAAGCCCTCTAAAGAAGCATGTGTTCCAGTTGTTATTTTTCCTTGCAGGTAATGTTAACGTTGCCATGTAGAGAAAAGAAAGTTTGAGGGAGAAAAAGGTGAGATGATACCTTGTAAGCATTCATTAAGGAGCTGATGTGCCACAAAACAGAAGAATTTTGTAAATTGAGTGTTGTTCCTGTGCACCAAAGCAGTAAAGGTTCCCAATCCCGAAAAAGAATGATTTTTTCTTCCCCCCTTTCCCACCGGCCTGTGGGATGATATAGGAACACATTACTTCTGGGCTTGTCAGTGCAGGAGAAACTGAAGACCATAGAGAACAGAGCTGCTGTAGAGATCCTGCAGCTACTCTCTTCTGCTGTAGTACTGAAAAAAGGAGTTTGTGTTGGTATTTTGTGCTATACTTTATCTTATGCTGACGCCTGTGTATTTCTTCTTTAGTGTTGGGATGTTCCAGCTGTAAAAGAGATATGGAAATGGTTTCTCCTTAAAGAACTCTGGACTAGGCTCTAGAGAAGGGTAAGGTTGGCCTCTGTCTTTACCTGGTCACATGTAGGACTGTAATCGCAAAAAAGTGCTAGACTAATGTTATTATGTGCTTGCTCCTAAACTGCAAAGAGCAGGTGGGTTCTGATAGCGAACCATAGGGATCTGTTCACACAGTGGTTATTGTGTAGATTTATCACCCAGATCAATGACTCATACCTCTTTGGTCTTGTGTTTGGGAAAAAAGGAATATGAAGATCTGTTGTTATCTAACATGATCCAAACATTGATATGAAAACGGTGTCAATTTTATGTATAAATTGGAATTTCTTTCCGCTAAACCATGTAAATAGTCTGTTTGTTTTGCCTCGCTATAATATTTGGCAAAATATTACTGTTAACAATTACTTTTCAATTCTTTAATATGTAAAACATGTTTTAATGATTTATATGCCACTCATAAGCAAGCAGTATTCATGTTGAAACCTATCTAGCTGCTTCTAAAATGGATACAGTACTATAGCCTGTTATAAGTTGACAGTGAATTTTAGTTCAGTCTGATTGTGAAGACTGAAGTCTGTTTGCTAATCCAAGCTGTTTCTGAAGGAAACACTTTGAAAGAACAGATTTCAGAGTTGTAAATATATGCGTATTTTACCCCACTAACCCTGTAATACCAGTGCAGCTAAACTGAGCGACTGCTTCTTATCCCTCGGTTTGTCATTAACGGACTGGTTTACTGGGATCTGTTGGGTTATACCTGCTTGACCTTACTTGATGATCTTGTTGCTTCCTTTTCCAAGCAGTCTCCTAATCCTACGTGTTTTGCAGCCTACATCAGTCCTGTACTTTGCAACTTCAGTTTAAGCATTTTCACAGCAATGAAATGTGATTACAAAAGCAGCAGAAAGGTGAAGGAGTGAAATCTGGAAAACAGCTTTGGAAGGGGAAGGAGATTTCCAGAATCTGATTTTGTAGCTCTCTCATTGTGCACATCTGAAATACATTTCGTTAGCTGGATGAGGTGATGTAGTTCCCTCAAAATTGAGAAGCTGCACTGAGAAAAATCATGTCATATGGTCACGTGGTGTTACATTTATGCAGTCATTGTTAAACATTGTAGATTGCCTTAGAAAACATCTTCCCTACATTAGCTAGTTTCTATCTAGGTTAATCTGAGGTTTGCCCATACCCATGAAGAAACCAGCAAAGTTACTAAAATACCGTTTGTTTAATGCAGTGAGTTTGAATATTTTTGATACTTGAATTCAAAGTTTTCCAGTGGAGGTGCATCCTTCCATGCAATCAGTGTAAGGTTCCTGCCACGAGACTTTTTTATCTCACTTTTAACTGACCTGCATAGAAGAACTAAAAGGATTTTCAGGAATCGCTGTATTACAGGCTGGGAAAACACTGGTCAGTGATAACACTATTGTGTCATAAACTTAGTCAAGGGTAATCCCATTTTGTTTTTGACAGAGACATTGCAGTAGAAGTCTAAACAGGCCTTTGGTAACTCCAGAATTCTGTTTTAGTGGTTGTCAGGCATTTCTAAAATAAATAGAAAATTTAGAAAATATTTGTTACATTTCAAGGATTCAATTCTCAGCTCACCCTTCAATATTCCAGCTCTAATTGCTTGCTCTTCATACAGTACAGAATAGAATGAAGCTGAGGGAGGTTGCACAGCCAGGTCCATTCATGGCTTTAGGGTTATTAGTGAAGAAGGGTAACTATGCAAATGGAAGTCCCTAAAAATAACTCCAGTGTATGTTAAAGCAGTTGGAATGTGTTAAAAGGACTGGAATATTCAATAGAGAAGAACAAAGCCGATATAACTGACAGGAAACTTTTCATGAACCTATTTAAAAAAATAATGAAATGGAAAATACAAAGCATCAAAATGGTTTGTGGTTTGTAGAAACAGCATATGTAAGAACAAAAATCAAAAAGACAGAAGGATCAAAATACAAGTCTCCTAACGAAAGTAAAAACTGTTAAAGTAAAAATCTGTTACAACTGCCTTCATTGTGATAAAGGAATCCAGGGAGATCTGGGACAATAGATCAATTCCAGCTGAAGTAGCTAACTAAATCAGAACTCCTATCTTTGGCATTTGGTATTTAAAACTGAAAAACTCCATTTCCCAGCCAGTCAGTTTAACTTCATTAGCAGGTAACTTATGAGCTTCACCTGTGTTAAGGGAGCAGGTGTCAGAGGGCAGAATACCGGGAAGAAAAGAAAGCTTCCAGAAGGGAGGTGGGAAAATGGAGGTTTGCAGCTGCTACAGCAGCTGCCGCCCCCCCTGAAGAAGGTACTGTGGCGATAAAACTCTTCAGGCACCAGTGAAAGGAAGGAAGGTAGGAAGGTGGCAATGAGGGGCAATTATAGGTAAGGGATGGAAAGGGGAATGTTATTTTTCAGAGTCATCTCTGTTTGATGTAAAGCCTGTGGTCGTTGACCCTCTGCATGGGCCTAAGACCAGCTTAGTGCTTGGCTGTCTCAGGCACACACACGAAGTGTAGAGTTCAATACAGAGTATGGTTTATACCAAGAATTTGCACTTTTGTACTGTGGAGGTAACAGTGCTATTTTGTATGTCACTTTTGAGTGCTAGAACATTATTAGAAAAAGCAAAGATTGAAAGAGGATCCAGGGAAGTGAAGATGGAAATACTGAGGGAAGACTGGTAAGGGTGCTCTGCTTGGGATTTAAGGAACAACAGGGCTGAATTTATGATTACTTGCAAATATTTGATTGATAACATTGAATAGCAGGGGGTTTTTTTGCATCCATAGGGGGAAAAAAACAAAACCCAGACAAAAGGATTGTTAGTCTTTCATTTAAAAAAATCAGCTCAGTTTGGATTCACACCATTTGCTGCCCTTTTTCTATTTAAAAAGGTAGCACTGTTACAGATTCCTGTCATGTCCATGCATCTGAGTTGACTTCCTGGAAGTAATTTATGCATATTGAATCTTTGGCTATGATTTGAGTTGATTTTTGTGTTCTACACCAGTGTCTTTGGGTTGCAGGCGCATACTGCTGGAGAAGTAGAGGGATACCACCACTTCACTTCATACAACTACTCAAGATGGTGGTAAATTGTAATCCCTGTTAGTAGATGATGAACTTCAACCAGAATTAGAGACAAACACTCCATTTATCTCTGCCAAATCCACACACAAGCTATACTCTTTAGAGCTGTTTCCTGAGCCATCATATTAGGGAGGTACTGAACAACCTGTCCCAGGAGGAGGGGTTCATGCCAGCTCTTCTTGTTAGAAAGGGCAGTCCCTATTCTTGTGCCAGGCATTTGCAGAGTTTCCATTCTGTTCCTCAAAAAATGATGTCTCAATCCAATATATTACAGTGAAATTAGAAGGTGTGAACCTATTTTTCTCCTTAAGATGATTTGTAGATTTCTCAATTTGGCCAGCCTAAGGTGCATTCACTAGGAATAAAGAGTAAATTAACTAAAATCTGGAAGGTCTAATGAAACGGAAAACAGCGTGTCATGCAAAGTTTAGGTGGTTGTCCAGCACTCTGTTTCCATCCTATAATCAGTGCATAGTCAAAGTCAGCTGATCTTCAGGCCCACTGTTTTCTAAGCTGTATAGCCTGCAGGAAGAGCAGATTCCTTGCATTAGCAGCCTTCTCATCCTTCATGGTTTATTGCTCACTGGTTATTGGTATACTGGAGCTAATTAGTTGGAAAGGGAAGCCCAAATCAAAGGTTGACAGGCAACAGAGAGGGGCAGTGCATACTCAGTATGCAAAAAAAAATGAATAGAGCAAAGGAAGGATTTTTGTGGGCCACAGCTGAAAGCCAGTATGCAAACTGTCAGTGTACAATGGACTTTGTGGAAGTAAGTTCATGGTGTATGCGTACACTCAGCCAGCCTGGTAAGGAGTGCAGGTGTAGTTGGCCCATAGTGTATTCAAGCTGACCCCCAACTGACAGTTATAGGAACTCACTGAACTGTTAAAACAAAAAGCAAATCAAAACAAAAAGAGCAAAGAACCCGACTAGACAGACTTCAGAACTGACAGGAATAATGTTGATGAGCAGTGATTTAATGGACAGTGCCAGGTTACCCAGGGGCAGGTGTCCAGCCAACTAGAAAGAAACATTGATAATTCGTCTATGCTGTTCTCTTCCTGAACAGAAGTTTCATAGTGCAAAGTGTAAAGAAAAAGGTGGAGTGACAGATTCTCAGTGTAAAATATCATAGTTCCTTTTGATTGAATGGAGCAGTGATATTTCCAACAACTAAGGATACAATTCTGTATTTTTATGGAAACACTATCCCCTATGATGGTAAAGGACAACACATGGAAATTTCTCCTTCTTTTCCTCTGTTCTGGCAGTAACAGGTGATAGACTTAAGTTTCCTGGAGGCTGCAGGCTACTGCAGAGCTAGGGAACATCCAGAGAGCTGAGCTGCTGCTACCACATCAGTAGGTGCTTGGGATAGGCTGTCTCCTGTGGGTTCAGGAGATTCACCTCTGCCCTTCAGATCCCTAGGCAGCAACAGCGACTGTTGGGTTACCTGCATCGCAGTCTGTCTGAGTGTCCTAGTTACAGCAGAATTTTGAAATGTGAGCAATCTGAAGAAGTTACCTACTGAGCAAAAAGGAAAATCAAGAAGAATGGTGATGGGCCTGGAGGTTCAGAAAGCTCCTGGCACAAGGAAGGAAAACATACACAGACCTCCCCTAAGCATTAAGAAGAAAGCACAAAAAAGTCTTGTGCAAGGGAAATATGGAGACTCTGGCAAAAGCAAAGGGGAGGTGGGACATGGACTTTGTCAGGGCTTTCAGGAGCAGCAGCCTGGGCTTCAGCATTTGGGGACTGAGTCACCCTTGTGTCAGAGCAACCATATTTGGTTAAAATTGTGTTTTCTGTTGCAATCCATGGGATGCTGTTTGGTACTGCTTAACTTGTTTGTCATCCTACCAATAAATTACTGACGAGAAGCTTCTTTTTCAATACAGATACTCCTTGCCAGCCACTGTGGGGTTTATATGTGGGGTTGTTTTATGTTTTTTTTTTCCTTTTTGTAACAATTTAAGTCCTTTAGTGCTGCCAAATAATCTTTCCTTAGACTTTGTGGTGCAGCATGTGAGTGGGTGAGCCATTTCTGCAGTAACCAGCTGAACATTACAAGGTGCTTGGGGACACTGGGGTGCTGAGCTGTACAAAGGTCAGAGGCATACTGGTAAAATACAGGCAGATTTCCATCAGTGATCTCTCAAAGCTCCTGAAACCAAAAGACAAAAAGAGAAAAATGCATTTCTTGTCTAGAGGATTTGCATGCTGTCAATCTTTAATTAAGATATCTGAGATAAAGTTCACCCTTGCAAGACAAGGCAGCAGAATGGGCACCTTGTGAACAAGGAGGGCAAAGGGCACCTGGGCTCACAACAGCACAATCCAGCACCGGAGGTTTCACTTCAAACGCAGGACAGCTGGAGGAGAGCAATGCTTTGGGCTGCTCCTGCTCCTGTGCTTTTAGGTGTGTTATTACTTACTGGATTGAGCTGTGAATCAAACCACCATGAAAAAAAGAGGCTGAAAAGAACCGCTTATGATGAGCAGTAAGTACCATTGCTTACAAATTCATTTGTTCATATGGTCTCCTCTAAGTGCTGATAATGGGAACAGAATGGCTTCACTGCAGCTCTTTTTTACATATTCTTCAGCAGATATGTGTAACTAAATTACCTCTTTCTTTTTCCTTCTTTTTTCTTTTTTTCCTCCCCCCCTCCATAATACAACAGGCCTCGTTTGTCCTCAGAGCAGGGCAATTTAGTGTTCCATGCTGGCTCCAGCAAAAATATTGAATTTAGAACTGGACCACTGGGGAAAGTGAAAATTAATGAAGAAGACCTTGCAGAGCTTTTTAGTCAGGTAATATAGTTACTTTTCCTTAATATATTTTAATTTTCATGTTTGCACATAAATAGTTAAATTGTCTGTTCAAGTGTTTGATGTGTTTTGTATGATTGTATTTGATATTACCTATATCAGTAGTCTAATATGAAAGTAAGTTATTCCAGACTTGTAAAGTAATCATGCCATTACAGAAGATAATTAAAAGATAAAATTGTGTATGTAGCTGAGCTCTCTGTCTGTAAGTGGACTTTATAATAATAAAGTTGTGCAAGGGCAAAACTTTCCTAAGCTTTTGAAAAAGCAAAGTTTGTTTCACATTATCTTTGTTGTTTAACCTTAGGTGAGAGAGAGTAACACAGAGATTCAAGAACTTAAAAAAGCCAATGGTGCCTCTCAGAATGTGTCCCAGCAGGTTGCCCTGCTGACCTCCAAGGTGAGCCATACATCCATGTTATCCTTCTCCAGCATTCCCAGCTTTCTATTCCTCACACTAACATTAAACAACTTGATTCATTTTAGTATTTCCAGACCCCAGTTCAGGGAACTGGAGCAGAGTCCATATTTAACATCATCTTGGAGTCTGTGTTTAATTTTGAGATACTTAATCAAAAAAACTGGAGACAATGGAAATATTTCTGTAAGTCTCCCCAGTAATTTCCAGTTACTGAGATTCTGCTTTTGTTCATTGTCAAAATCTCTTTAGACTATATCGTCTAATACTTATGGAAGTGAAATCCTACTAAATTCTGGAAATGGAACATATGTGTTTTTATAATTGCTGCACAGACTTTCCATTCCATAGGTGAAATGGGATATAGGGGTTTGCAGTGGAAAAAAAAAGACCTAGGCAGTAGGTTTTCTTTTTCCCTTCTCCTGAAAGTTTTTCTCCAACAGAAAATTTTGAACATGTTGTCTGATTTAGGTTTCTTTTGTTACAGTGTTTCCACAAATTCCTTATAGGAAAATATTTTGTAGCCTGGGGGACCTTCCCTCAAGAAAATTGTGCTGATACGTATCTATCATATTCCCTGATTCAATGTCAGGTTGCTGTCTGTGTCTACAGCCCATCGGGATATGGTGACCCTTTTCTTGACATACTGTCTCAGACCTTCCTCCTTTGCAGATGTGCAAGGACCCAAACAGTCCCACAGGAATATTCACCTTCTTAGTGCTGAGCACCTAAATGCACCTTGGCAAGTCTAAGTCTTGGCTTTTGGATCCAAGCCGGGACATACTTAAGCTGTCATTTTCTGAACAGCCTAAGCCACCAAAATCCCAGTGAATGGGGCCTGATTTAAAGCTGACTATCACCTGGTTTCACATACGAAATATTCTCTTTTCTCAAAGGAAAATATTTGTTAGCCTACTGGCCTCCAGCACATACCTTTGTGGCCACTTTCATACCAAGCACAATGTAATTTGCATTTCTTTTGCAGATCACGAGTCTTGATAACAAACTTCAAAGTTTAGAGCAGGTAAGTAAATGAGAAATAAACTAGACATCACAAAAGAAAATCCCAGCTTCAAGTAAATAAAGTAAGATTACTGTGATTAAATAGATAAATGATTTCTTTCATCTCATGCATTCCTCAGGAAAACTTTTTTTGGTAACAGGAGGTTAAAAAAAGTGGCAAGATTTGTGGAGGAGGTGAAATGCCTTCTTACAAAATATAGGAGCCTGTATAGTAGCCTGCATTCCTTAAAGGAAAAACAGTTGTACACTCAAGAAAGCAACTAGATGCTAAGGAAAAATAAACTTTTCTTTCACTGGCTGGTTGAGACAGAGACCAGAAAATTCCAACTGGATTTTTCTTGTACTGGAACTAGCTAATTTTCAACTGTTGCCTGTTTCTCCACTGAGCTTGTGACAAGCCACACCTACAGGTGCCAATAAAAGCAGTTGTCAGGTGAGTCACCCATGGAATCACAAAGACAAGATAACCCTCCATCCAGAGTTACAGACCGGTGCTGAAGAGCAGCCTCTATTAATATCTCCTTTTTACAGGACTTTTCTCATCCTAGTGCTTGTCATTCTGTCTATGAACAATCGTAATGTCGTTATTTTGTACAGGGATAAGTGAAAAAGCTCAAAACATTTACAAATGAACCTTGCTGAAAAAGATGGGATGGGGGACCCAAAAGAGAATGTCATAAAAAAAAAAAAATTGTCTTGAAAATATGGAACACCAGCTAAGCAGAAGCCTCATTTTCTGCTCTTTTCCTGGGTTTCAGGCTATCCAGAGGAGAGCCTGCAGTAGTAACCCCTGTAAGAACTCAGGGACCTGTGTAAACTCACTGGATGGTTTCTTTTGCCTCTGTCCCAGCAACTGGCAGGTGAGTCTTTAGCCTCCTTGACTACAGAGTGTGTATTTTAACTGTAAGATTACACATAGCTTAATGTAAGTGTGATGAAGTGTAGCATTTTAAGGTTGCTCAGGTTGGTGTGAGATATACTGAACAGCAAAGCAGCAGTATCACTCATTGGTTGGTTAGAGAGCAACATTTTTGCTTCTCAACAATATCAATGTGTATAAAAAGAAGCCTAAACCACTGGGCCGACCCTGCACTGTTATTTGCAGGCGATGGCCCATGAAGTCAGTGATTCTTGGCAGTTCCCACAGCAGAGAATTAGTCTCTGTTTTTTTGCTGAGCAGTGAACTGAACCGCATGCCTTGCCATTGACCTTAGACAAGGATAGGGAGAGAATGGGGGAAGGGAGGGATATTTATTCAGTCTCAAGTAAGTAAGACAAACGGGGGTGTAAGTCATCAATGACTTTCTGAGTTTTTTAAATCCAGAGACTTTACTGGCAAATGCTCTAACGGTGCTGTTAAATGCACTAGAGATGGAAAAGTTTTATCATTTTCTCAAAGGCCTTCAACTTGAAAGATATCCCAGCAAGATTTGAGTCAAAACTGATGTGCTTTCCTGATAGAAACAGTTTGAAGGAAAGTGTTCTGATATTTTGCTAGTTTGAAAGAAGGGGGGTGATGCTAATGTGCTGTTCATATGCTTTGTACATCTAAAATATTTTATCTCCATCTGACTGATAACAAGGGTCACAGAAACACAGCTGAAAAGTTAGTTTTGTTATTATGTTTCATAAGGGAAGCTGTGTTGATAACAGCCCATAGTTTGTGTATCTTTGAAAGCTATATCAAACATTGCCTCCATGGTTTACTTAATTTCTTGGTTATTTGGAAATTAACTGGTTTTCCATTTCATCTTAGGGTCCCCTGTGCTCAGTGGATGTTGATGAATGCCAGAGTTTTGCTGGGACAGCATTAGGCTGCCAGAATGGAGCCACATGTGTGAACACACCAGGCGACTACAGGTAACTTCTCAAAACTAGACACAAATATCCTGACTAGAAAACTATTTTTGTACCCCTTATCACATCTGCAGAACAAGTTCTAGAAATAAGTCTGTTTAGTATCTATGCACTATAATTCCTTGCATTCTGAGAATATATAAAATACTTAATATACCATACACCAAGCCCACTGCAGACACAGAAGGCCCTCCAAAGCCATTGGAGCAGGAGGAACCAGACCAACCACACAGCCATGCCAGGGGATAAGGCTGCAAATTGAACATTGGCTCCAGTGACCCACTCCCTGTTGTAGGTGCAGGTGTTTTAATGGAAATTTACTGCACCATGGGATGTAGCTGGGGTGGTGAGATGCAGCATGCTGGTCTGTAACCAGCACTCATCAACGTGCCCACCTGATACAGCCACGTTGCCATGCCTCTGTTATCACCTACCCCTTGAGATCAAAGGCAGTGAGGAGGTGAAGGAGGTGAACAGCGCTCACCCAGCAAACGCTTTGAGTTGTTGGCAATCTCCTGAATATATGGCCATCCTCGATCACTGTCATTCCCAGCACACTCGGTTGGTTAGAGCATGGTGCTAATAACACCAAGGTCGTTGGTTCAATCCCCATATGGGCCTTCATTTATGAGTTGGATATGGTGATCCTTGTGGGCCTCTTCCAACTCAGAATATTCTGTGAAATCAGAAACAGTTCTGTGAAATGCCTTCATCCCCTCCAGAAATACAGGCACTGCAGGGACAGCAGCAGAGCAAGGAATGTGCAGTCCTGCCAGGCATAAAAGGATGAGAAAAGAGGTCTGCAGCCAGCTGGCCAACAGGGTGCCTGGGCTGCCTGTGTGCCAGGCCCCATAGACGTGAGGTCCCTGAAGCATCTCTTTTTCTAGCTGTGCCCAGCTCCTTAGGAAACATATGCTTCCTTGCAGGGCAAGCCAGCCTGAACTTTCTGTCCTATTTTTCAAAATGTCAAATAATCTGGTAAATAAATAACTTTCAGATATAATACAAAGCTATCCCTGTGCAATGGGAACAAGCAGGCTGGAGAGCATGCCACAGCTTTCTGTGAAGCATTTTGTCTTCTGCTTTGGCATGAAAATCTTAGCCCCCACAAATATTTGCTTGGCATAACACCAGCTTATAGTGCTTTGTCAGTTCCTGGAGAAACCTCACACAAGGGAAGTTCTCCTGCAGTGGTCCTCACACTTCAGCATTATCAGAGTCTGTTGAGGCGTCTCTGGTGCATGATGCTTCCTGTAAGCTTTTCTTTGATTTTTTAAGGATGTCTCTAGCTTGTCTGTAGTTGTCCCCAACACAGATATTTGTCAAGGAAACAACACACAACACACTGCCTTGGTTTGTTTCTTACTGTGCTCAGAGATGTGGTATACAGGTGTGTGACTAAATGAAGATTTGAGAGGACAAACTCTGCCTCTTCTTGAAGGTGTTTTCATAGTGTTAGTACAGTCACTACTCCTCTAAGATTCTTCCCCAGTGTAATTCCTGCCCTCTTTGGTACTTGTGGAATCAGTGCTTCCTGAAATGACCTAAGACCTCTTCATAAGCCATCCAAGTCTTAATATTACTGCTTTTGCATTACAGCCTCAGGATTATTATATAGTCCTGTCCCCAAATCCATTGTTTTGTCTTCAGTATCCCTTCATGTATTGTCTTACTCATTTCTAAGTGCTCCCCAGGTGCTAAATCCATCCCCAAGTCACCCTAGTCCTGCTCTGGTATAATTATATACACCATCATGGACTGCAGGGAAGGAAGAGGGTAATAATTGACTTTGTGCAACCCCCAGAGATAACATGCTGTGATGAGCAGTACTGGATTAGGTAGCATGAAATGGAACATAATGCATTCTTTGCTCTCGGTTCAGATTTTTAGCCGCACGCTTTTCCTGTAACTCAGGATAGCACTGAAGTGTGAGGAAAAAGAGCAGACATGCAGAAAACACCTTCTTCAATCAGAATCTTAAGGAACACTGCATCAGTTGGATGAAAGGCTGTGACAGTCCCCAAGTCTATCAGAATTCCATGTTACAACCGAAATAACAGGGCCCTCATCACAACATGCTAGCAGCCATGTGATAACACCAGGGCAGTGATGACCAGCAGTGTATCACAATTTGGCTGAAGTGCCTTGCAGTGTGACCTGCTTCTTGAAACTGTTCTCTGAGAAACTTCAAATGGGTAGCAGATTAATCTTTGCCAGGCTAGGCAGGAGACAATGCCATTGTCCTCCTCCTTTGGAGATGCTCATGTTGCCTTCCTGTGTCCTTGGAAGTTGAACATGAAGCTCTGAATGTACTTTGTACGTACAAAAGTCATTTGGTTCCCTGACCTGCTGCCTCTGTGCTTGCCCAGGCTGAGCTGCTGCACTGATGAGATGGTGTCTGTCTGCTGTCTCTGACAATAATGAACATGCTGTCTTGCAGTACTACAGACTGCAGTTAAGCATTAAGCTGGGTTTTTGAAGCCTAAGTTCATGTGGGTTGCTTGTCCTGCATGTATTTTGTTACCTGCAGTTGACTTATCAAACTGCTTTTCCAACTGTACATGTGACATGGTGGCAGAGACGAGAGCAGCTTATTGTATATAACTTGTTCAGAGGTCCATATCAGATTCACTGAAATACCCCAATTCAAATTCTGAAGACAAATGCTTTTACGGAGGATTTTCCTTTAGACTGCTTAAAAGCAATCCAAGAAGGGTGTGTGCCTGCCATATGTCTCTGTGAAGTGCAGACATGGCAGCATACAACTTGCATCCAAGTAAGAGTCTCATTGTAATTTTAATAAGAAGCTAGTGATTTGATAGGAGTTTTCCGTAGGTTTAAATCCTTTTCAGTTGTATTTCAGAGTCTCAGATTTGGTCTATGTGGAAATAAAGAGCCAGAGAAAAGGGAAACATTACCCAATAGCTTAGAAGTTCCCAATTTCAGTTCCAGCACGTATGTACAATGCTGTAAGGTTGGTCTGCCCTATAAATGACGTGATGCAGCTGGCAGCTTTCAAGCCAGGTCCTCCCAGTAGGCGGCCTTCCTTCAACCCACTACTTTGTTTTTTCCATCCCATCAGCCCCAAATGCCACCTGTTGTCCACCACACTTACCTAAAAGCTGGGCTGCTGCAAAGACAGAAGCTGGCTATTGTTGTGTGGGTGTGAAGGTACCCTGCTTTCTGGGCCAGGCCAGACATGGCATTTCTGCATACTGCTCAGGGTAGGATTTTATGCACTTGGTATGTTATGAGGGTCATAAACTGCAACAGAAAGTTTAGTGCTCTTTGATTGAAGTAGGGTTTTCCAGCCTCTTTTTTTCTGGATTTATACTTATGAGTGAAACAAAAGGCTGTAGAGTTTTCCAAAAGCCCAGACAGTCATGGATATATACAAGTCCCACATGATTCTCAAGTTACTGCTTGCCTCTGTGCATGATTATTAATGGGATATATAGCTGAATAGATGTATTTTGTAAGGAACATCCCATAGAGTGGCGAATGATCTCTTGTTATGGCAATATATAGTCCTTAACAGATGTAGAAAGACAAAATTTTGATTTTTCTGTCCACTTTCACTCAGCTGCTCCTGTACTCCAGAAACCTATGGGCCTCGCTGTGCCTTGAAGTTTGATGACTGCCAGAGAGGATCTGAGATTCTCTGTGGGCATGGCCTCTGCGTAGATGAAGAAAGGGACCAGCCCAACAGGGTAAGGAACAATGTACAAATCTCATTATGAGCACAACATGAATAAGCAACAAATAATGCTGAGTACCACAAAATTTTCATGCACACATCTGCTGAAAACCAGCAAGAAATGCCACTATGCAACATAACCTAACCTCTCCGTTGTCCCAAGAACAGCAGAAAGAATCAAAAATGTCTCCTGTCTTGTTGAAAGTGCTTGTTGTAGTCTTAAATCTACTACTACATCCATAGGGAGGTTGGGAGTATTGAGTAAGTTGGTGTCTTATTTGAAACATAGTATTCTGACTGCTCGCTATTTGAGGAGTTCTAAGTTGCTAGGATATTTTACTACTTAAGTGATTATGAAGGACAAACCTCATGATCTTTTTCTTCCTGGGCAAAGGCATACCAGTGTAACATTATTGCCAGTGGCCTAGAAGCTGCCAGGGCTGCGTGGTGACTGGGTAGCTGCTGCTCATCTTTGGTGCTCCTCACTAAAGCTGGACGTGGTCTGTATGTAGGCCCATTCTTTCCAAGTATCTGCACTGGGTGGATGCTATCACACACTTGAGTGCTTTCCTGTAGCAAGCCAACTTGCTCCATCTGGGCGAGAATCCGGGTACAGGGTGTTCACTCCAAAGGGATACTGGAATATGCCAGCTTTGGATCTCTCCACTCAGCACAGCCCTCCAAAACTACCTAGCCAAGCTTGTGCTCCTTAAAACTCCTGTATGACCATGCACCATTCCCATCACAGCACGTATTTTTTGTGCTATGGTATAAAATTATTTCTTTGCTTAATTTGTAGAAGTTTCACAACTCGTCATTTGTTTTCTGCTCACTTTTTATGGAGAAAGCTTTTCAAAAGGTTTCAGTGTTGGCTTAACAGTGTCTTCTTGTGGCAGTCAACAATAAAGCTCCCAGTAGCTTTAATTGGACCAAAGCTAGATAAATTCTGAAATCTGGTCATTAAAAAAGTTTACTAGAGGGAAAACTGTTTTCCTAAAAGAAAACATATATTTGCAATTTAATGTCAGTGCTGTGCATTGCATAGGTTACTGAATAGCTTGATTAAAAATAAACAGCCAAGATGATTTCAGGTTGCTTACACTGATCTGTTTACCCTGGTTAAAAAGCAAGTTGATAACTTTTAATTATGTTTATGTACAGCTCATAATTGCTTTTCATTTTCTCTGGGAGCTTTGGGGTAAATTACACATTTCTTTTATGAATGTAATAAATGAGCCTGAGTTCCTTCCATATCATAAATAGGTAAGTTCAGAGGAAGAAATAGACTGAGAAAACTATGGAATCAACTTATAAACCAGAACGTGTGAGCCATGTAATGCTCTGAAAGCTTTCTTGTGATAGATTGAAAATAATTTTATAAAATTAACTCCTCCTGTCTTTTTCTTGGATACTTTAAATGTCTTAAATATGTAATGTCATGTTTTCTGTGGCAGCCCAAGTACCGCTGTGTCTGTGACAGTGGCTGGATGTCCCCTCCTGGCAGCCCTGCCTGCAGTGCTGATATAGATGAATGCAGCCTCCCTAATCATCCATGTTCACAGAATCCATTTGTGCAGTGCCATAACACTCCAGGCTCCTATTCATGTGCTCCCTGCCCCACAGGTATCACGTCATTCCGTGCTCTCAGGTGGGATGGGGTAGCAGAAGGTACTATTGCCCATGTGTCATAAGCAAAGACATGGGACCAAGATGCGAATAATTCCATGAAATGCTTTGATCTGTATTCTAGGGAATAAATGCCTGCAGGTTATATCTTATCTAAGTCATGCAGGCAGTGGAGTCTAATGCATGATTTATCCTGTCCTAAACTGAGCATCTAAATAGGTCTGATGTACCTTCATGTCCACAGGTAGTTTCATGTCCATCATGTCCTTTCACCTTCATGTAGTAGGTCTGCAGCGCTTTCAGTACCTGTATGGTTACTGCCCTAAGGCAATGCAAAAATCTGATTGTCCTCTCAAACTGTATAATCTATGATTCCTCTTCCTGAGTTGGGCAGGTGATGTCTGTGGGAGGAGTATTTGATGTATTTAACCAGAGTTACAACCAAACTTTGCTACAGATTGTACATACGTGCACTAGACCAGAACTGCCTCTTCTGTAGGTAAAAGTGTGTTTGATTCTGAAATATCCAGAATACAGTTAAAATAACACATTCTTGCACACACATCTCCACCCTGTTGTGTTTGTAACATAATTTGCAGACTGGTATTAATTTTCATCAGTTATGAGAGGGACAGGTCTTCTCTTCTGTTAAAGAAGTTCAGATATTGTATTTTTGTGCTCTATGAAAAGATTTCACCAAAGGAAAAACAAAAGGGCCAGTCAGTTTCTATTTTAATGTCCTTTCTGTGCTGCTTTTTAGGCTGGCAAGGAAATGGCTATAGTTGCCAAGACATTGATGAATGCGCGCGCAGTAATGGAGGCTGCTCAACAGCACCCATGGTTCAATGTATCAACACAATTGGATCCTTCCGATGTGGGCTCTGTCCACCAGGTAAAATGGACTTTTTGTTGGTATACTATGGAAGGGCTTAAAAGATAATGAACTCAACACACTTGATTCTGTTTTGTGGTAGATTTAAGAAGCTGAAAATTGGTAGCACATACACATTACAATACTGTAATAAAGAATGCAGAGTCCAAGTATATTCAAACTGTTTCAGCTATTAATGAACATTGTATGGAGTATGTCTCCAAAGATGATTCTCTGAAACATGTTTTTCTTGTACACTGTAACCTTTTTCAGTGTTAGAGCCTTGATTTGAGGAAGTACTTCCTTTACAAAATCAATAACAGGAAACAAGGATTGCATAATTATGATAGTAATTTCATTGTCTGTATTAATTGAAAATGTATCCTGTGTGCCATAAATCAGCTATATTGTCTGTCCTAAAAAAAAGGCCTTGGTACTTGTCATGCTCTGAATCCTGTCTATGGAGGCAGAATTTCCATGTCTCAGTACAGGTCAAGCAGTGGAAGTCACAACTTAGAGCTCTATAATTTGTGGTTTATGATTTAAAATGAATTCTGAAATGCATGCTATTCTATAAATGGAATGCATTGCATCTTCTATAAATACTAGAAGGAAAAAAATCTTTCCAATTGACCTTTTGATTGCTATTTAAATGGCATTGGGGTGCAGGTAGTGAAGACTCTCAGTTAGTGAGTGCTGAAGGGTTATCACCATGCTGGAAATGTGACCTCAGTCAAGTGGTGGTGTGAGCTCTGGCCACACAGAGTCATGCTGCAGCACTTTGGTTCCTCCCAGGAGGAACCGGATGTTGTTTGAGACCCAAGGACAGCTCGGGCATGTAGCAGGAAGCCTGGATGTGATTAAGGCTGACTGGGTGCAGATGTGTAAGGTGGGCAGCACATGGAGCCTGAGAGACATGGGCTTCTATGGCCTCATTGACCTTACGTACATTTGGCAAACACTAATATATCTGGTTTTTTTACGCCCATGAGAGGACTTAGTTACAATGAGAATCCATCTCTGCAATGCAGAAACCACAATAAATATGCAGGTTTTACTTCAGTGACTATCTCAACTTATTCTTTTTAACTCAAAAGACTATGATTTTATACCATAAATTAGTGTTTTGGTCATCAGCTGATTGTTTTGCTGTCAGTTCTCAAAGAATATAGTTTGTTGCAAAATAACTAAGATTTACCTCCAAACAGGTTATGAGGGAGATGGAAAAATGTGTACTCAGGTTGATGTCTGCTCAATAAATAATGGAGGGTGCCATCCTTTGGCCACTTGTACCTCAACTCCAGGTATGATGCTTTCTTAAAGACTGTAAAGTAACACCAGAGTGAATCTCAAGGAGGGTCTGGTTAGGGTGAATCCACTTTGTAGCAACATACCTGGATTGCAGCCCCTTCTCCACAGTCAGTTTGCCTCACCCGAAGGAGTTTACAGGCAGGTTAGCTAAAGCCAGCAGGCCTTTCCACAAACACTGACAGAAGTAGATTTAGGCTCCACCAAAGATAAGACTTTATCCTAGAAATGTGGAGACCTTCACCATTTCTCTTTGTCACGGTTTCCCAATTATATAAGTGCTTTTACTATTCTCCTTTCCATAAATACCCTTTGACTACTCCCACCACTTCCCATGAAGATGACCTTGAACTCTCAGGTACCCTTAGCAAAACAACATTGACATCTTTCCATTGTCAAACTGGGCATTGACCAGGGAAGGTGTCAAAAGGTCAAATGAGTTAGAATTATATAAAATATAATGTCAAGGACATTTATGGATGTTGATATTGTCATTGTAAGAAGGACTGAATTACCTTCTGTACCTTGTCTTATTTCCCAAGGGCTAATGCCATTTTGTTCCTGCCCATCTGGGTACACTGGAAGCGGACATGGGCCGAATGGGTGCTCTCCTCTCAGTGACATCTGTCAGCTGCAAAACCCTTGTGCAAATGGGCAGTGCTTGGTGAGTGCTGGGCTTCTCTCACGGTCAGTGGGAATGTTGTGTAGTCATAACCAGCACCTCAGGGAGACTGTGAGACTGGAAGCTGAGTACAGACACTCTAATGGAAATGAGGCAAGGTCAGTGTGGAGTGCAAGATCAGTGGATATACCCGGGGAAAACAAAGTGAGTTTCAGGGTGCACAAGCCAGTTTCTTTGCATGTAAAGTAGGCGCAGCAATCTTGGCACTAATGAGGTGAGAAGGTGTGTCTGCTAGCCCAGGCTAGTGATGGAATGCTAGTGCTAGTAGGGGGGAACTGATGAATGACTTTGCCTGGTGCGACAGGGAGGTAGTTAACCACTCTGGATCATGGACGAATTACCCATGATAACAAAACCAGTACCTCTGCTGACTGTCAATATCTGTTAATACCCACTATAGTTAATTATGTATTCCTAGTCTGGTCTTGTGAGAGCACCCCTGGAGTCCCAGGTCATTTACATGGATATGGAAAGGGTGCTTTAATGGAATTGTTGCACTTCTGCTGGTAATCAAGTGTTTTGATATTAAACTGATCAGAGGTGTGAATTCATTCTCATGCACAGTGACCATGTAGTTTGTCCACATGGACCCTGTGAAGAATTTTTGGCTTCCTCAGTGAGGTGTGCTGTGCTCAGGAAAGTCCATACTGCAGACCTGGGGATTTTGTTGTGGAGGATATTTATGATGATGATTTTTGAGAAACATTTACAAATACTAAATTTATTGTTCCAGTAGAACCTTGTCCTGTTCATCTCCATTGGTCTGCAAATATCCTCTTTTTGATTGTCCTTGAAGAGACAATAAGAATGGCACATATGATAAGGATTTGGCAGTGTTAGGTTAACAGTGGGATATAATGTTCTTAAGGATCTTTTCCAAGCTAAATGTTCCCATAGTATGTTGAGTATGCCTTTTTGCATTTTCTGTGTGAAATGTGATCATCCTCTCACCTCCACTCCAGTCCTTACAACCATTCCTTGCTCTCTATTCTATAGGTGCCTATTGTGTCTTCACTCAAATATTTAAAGGGTCTTTTGTGCCCATATCTAATCTATTTTTCCTGGTTATTTAGAAGTTACTCATTTTGGTCAATCTATTAAAAGATGTGACATCTTCCCCTAAGTATATCCTAACATACAACAGTAGCAATCATAGTCTGATACTTCAATAATGGGACTATAGAAGCATCTAATAAAATAGAGGAACAGCAGAGCTGTATTTGTCCAGCATAAGGACAGAGGAAATGTAATGTGAATTAAATATCCGACAGCACAGACTTTTCACTTTCTAAATCAAGCTTCAGAGCCCTAAATACATATCAAAATCCTTTTCCATCATACTGAAAATCTGTTTGGGACACAGAAGACCTGAATTTAGAATACAAAATAAAATAGAGGATTTAGTACATTGTAGACATGTCATCAAAGACTGCATTTTAGCATACACCTTGAAATAACGTGTTCTGCTTTACCTGTGAATATCATGTCTATAAAACAAGAAATACAAGGTAAGAGAACATATGAAATTAAACCAGTGGAGATATAGAAAGACATGGTTATAAGGGGAAATAGTAAAGATTAAGATAACAGAAATGGAAAAGAGACATACAGAAAAAGGGATAATGCAGAAAAGGCGATGAAATTGTTCTCATTTAACATTCCTCAGGATGAAAATGAAAGTTAACAGCCTAACTGCAGTGCAGACTTCTGAGAGAAAGGTCTTGAGAGAACTGATTTATAAACCAGTTACCTTGACTTGCTATTTTAAAGGTTCAGATATGATTGACTGAAACCAAACAAAGTTTTCTGAATGGCAAAGTTAATATACATTTTGACTATTTTAGAAAGTTATTTGAAAGATCCTTTCAAAGAAATAATTAAATAGAAAAAATTGAAGAGCTAGATTATCTGCTTAGGCTTTAGGTTTATTTTGGTATTCACCAGTGGCCATCAAGGCCAAACACCGATGGGGAGACCTCACAGTCTGCCACTTCCTTGTGAGGGGTAGAGGAGGGGCAGACATTGATCTCTTCTCTGGGGTGACCAGTGACAGGACCTGAGGGAATGGCCTGAAGTTGTATCAAGGGAGGTTTAGGTGGGATATTAGAAAAAGGTCCTTGACCCAGAGGGCAGTTGGGTGCTGGAACAGGCTCTGCAGGGCAGTGGTCACAGCACCAAGCCTGACGGAGTTCAAGAAGCGTTTGGATGACACTCTAAGGCACATGGTGCGACTCTTGGCGATGATCCTATGCAGGGCCTGACTCCTGTGGGACCCTTCCAACTCAGCGTGTTCTTTGATTCGGTGATTTCTTTGCTCCAATATCTCCTCATAAAATAAGTGTAAATATCGGTATTTCCTCTGACTATATAGATTCCTTTAGGTGATTCAGGCTCAGTAAGTTTGTTTGATTTGCTTATACTTGTAGGCAATGGTCTCTGGATATTTCTGCCTGTGTAGTGCGGGCTGGACGGGCCCTAATTGTACAGAGAACATTGATGAGTGCATTAGCAACCCGTGCCAGAATGGGGGCAGCTGCACCGATGGCATCAATGGCTACTCCTGCGAGTGCACCAGCGCCTGGACAGGACCACAGTGCCAGACCGCCCAGCAAGGTACAGCTCTTGGTTGTCACTGTTTTGTTTAGCAGTAAGAGTGAGACAGTGAGATGGATCTGCAGGCCCCCTGACCTTGGCTAGATGACAAGCGTCCTAAAATCGGATCTCTGTTCCTGAGAAAGTGTCCTGATTGGGAAAGAGGATGCAGTATAAGAAGAACAAGAGAATATATTGATGTTTCTCTTTTGTACGTACTATTTTGTTTATTGCAAAGCTGAGAGGTCCTGACATTTTTAGTCAAGAGGGAAAGCCAGAAAAGGTTTTCAAGCAGAAATATAATGAAATAAATGTTAGCCGTGAAAATAAGGGACTCAGTTTTATAGAGTGACTGCAAGGTCCTGTATCTTAATATCACTTTTTCTTTTTGTTTGGGCTTCCCCCCGCCCCCATTACTTTTAATTAAGGAAGGTCAGGACAGCATTCCAGTGAGTTTCACTGTGGCAACTATCTGTCAGATAGTTTGTTTTTACTGCAGGTTGCTGTGAGGAAAGCAGATTAAATTTTCACAGAATACAGAATGTAAAACTTCCATTGATGCCCTGTGAAATCTGCTCTATTTTAGAACTACTTCAGGCTCTTTTCTGTTTTCCTGAAGTGTATAACCAGTAATGTTTTACTATTAAGTCCACACGAGAAAAAAAATTGAATTTTACCCCTTCATAATGAAGGGATAGAAAACCCATTTTATCCAGTGAGAAATCATAATGTACTGGGTTTTTTAGTTTTTAATGAAGGAAAAAATTACATTTTATGACATGATAGTTTTGAGAAATGATGAGGGGTTTTAAGTGGACACTTCAAAAAAAATTTTGTTCTTGTTAGCACTTCTTGAAACAAAAGTTTGCTCAGAATTGACTGTTTCTTTAGCATCAGTTCAACTACAACTGCTTGTTAAACACTGTACCTGTCTGTGCACTGTATTTTGGCTGCTTTATGAACATATTTTTCTGTAGCTGTTTGGGATTCCCAGTTCACAGCACCTATGCATTGAATGGTTCAGTGAGACAAGAGACCATGGGATATTATGAGAGGTATTGTCAGGCCCAGAAATCTGACCAAGGAGGAAAAATGGGACAGTAAAAATTCTCACAGATACACCACTACTGAGAAAGACAATTTTACATCATGATATCTTGAAAATGTTATCTCATTGTAGGGAAAAAAATAGAGATTTGATCTAGCCGTAGCCTTCTGGAAGCAAAGCAGTTTTGTGGACACTGTCCTGAGGCAGAATCAGATCTTTTGGCAGTATCCACATACTTCAGCTGAAATTCCTTGTTCTTTTTCCAGGAACTACTTTTCTCTCAGAGAATAATACTGCTAATTTTTGAGATGTCATTACACTTTAAAGGAAATCCTGAAGAATCTTTTATTGAATTATCTTTCACCCATGTTTTTTAACGTGTAAGGATCCAAAGCTATGCAAGGAAGTTAGGTTTTCTCTACATCTGCATAGTGATGGTAGGAAGTAACCCTTTTCATTTTCTGTCTCTTTCTGCAGATTGTGGAGGATACCTCTCAGGTTCCAGGGGGACTTTCAGTTACCCTAATAATCCAAACAGCCAGCAGTACAACAGCGGGGTCAGCTGTGCTTGGGTTATTCAAACTAATCCCAACAAGGTAAACTAGAGTTCAGCTAAAAGAAACCCTCACTCTTCAGGACCCTTCAGCTCATTAGAGTAAACAAGACTATCTTCATGCTATGTGTTATAACGTTGTGATCCAATCCCCTGAAAATAAATAGTTTTTCAAAAGAGTGAATTTCAGATCCTTCCAAGACTTCAGGTTCCTTAGCCTAAGAATTTGTCTGGGTTAGATCTTCCATGTTTTTCCTATGCAGCTGAGGGTTAGAGTTTATTCACCTAACTCCAGCTCCAGAAGGGACCTGTTCTGCATTGCTTTAACATGTGATCTGTGACTAGCTGCATGAGAAAAGTTCTGCTCTGATGGGCTCCACAGTTCGTTCCTAATCTAAGTGATCCCAGAACAATTTCATGTTTCTATATTATGAGCACCAGAAGTGTAGAATGTCATTGTCAATGGCTAAATGTAGTAACAGCAGTTGACTTTTTTTTGAGGATTAATGTTTAAATGTTGCACTCAAATGTATATTCTGATTCTGATCTGCAGCTAACAATTCCACTTGTGTTATAAATGACTGCTACAAAATATGTTAACTCACCCTTTAGCATGGAACTTCTTAGTTGAGATCTAAATAGTTCATCTGTTTTTGACGTTTTATGGAATGAATTAAGTAGTTTTGTAAACCAGAGCATGCTAGTGGTTTATGCAGCATTATATATAAGTATGTGACATATCCTCATCTTTGGGCCTGGGAGATACTAAAGTCTTCAACACAGAACATTGTAAAGCACATCAGGGAAGAATCTGAAAAGAATTAAAGCTGTGCATGTCACTAAGTATCCAGAGCAGACTTATGAGACACTGATTTTATATGTACAAAACAAGATCACTTAATCTTTTAACTCCCATTACAATACTTTCAACCATAGCAAGGATGAACAAAGCTATTACCTGATGAGAAAACTGCCATGGGAAACCTGGAATAAAGTATTTTATGCTGTATTTCAAGCCTTTCACATGGCTTGAAATATACACATATATATGTTTCACACATGTGACACACAGGCAAGTGGTCTCAATTACTAATTTATAGAAATAATGCTCTTTCCAGAAAACTTCACCATTTAAATTCTTGTCTATCTGTCAGTCTAACTTCTCTCTCTCTTTTTGACCTGTAAGATTATTTAATATTTTCTTCTCGCTTGGAACATTTCAGGAAATGGCATAATGGCTCTAAAGCTCATAGATTCTCACAGTTACGTGAACATATATGTCTGCTCTGCACAGGTTCTGCATAAGCAGTGTCAGCAGATGTAAAAAAAAGCTGTTTCTTCTTTTCTTACTTCTATTAGATTCTGCATGTTACTTTCCCATTCTTCCAACTGGAGGCAAGTAGTGAGTGTAACTCTGACTTCCTTCAAATCCATGATGGGCCTTCGGCATCAATGCATATGCTGGGAAAATACTGTGGCTCCTCAGCTCCTGCAGAGCTTTTCAGTTCCCACAACTCCCTGTATTTTTGGTTATACTCAAACGGCACCATAACAGCTGGAGGTTTTACTGTTCGTTGGGAATCTCGGGATCCTGGTAAGTTTGCTGAAACATCAAGTAATTTAGCATCTTCATGGCTTTGGGGCAAAAGGAATGACTTATTTCCTTTGATCAGGAAACAATAGGAACAGAAGTACAGTATTTTACTAGGGAGTGAGACATAATGTCACTTCGACATATTTAAAGTCCAACTCTAGGCCTCTGCCTGAATAGCTTTCTGCTGGCTTTTTAAGGCTGTTTTACACCTCCTGTGAGGAATCTGCCAAAGAGCATGTGTTCCTGGAGATGCTGTTCTTCTGATCAGTTCTCTTTTCTCACAGAAGTATCTAGTACTTTGAGCAAGCAAGTTAATGCTTTTTGCTACTGACAATTTGCAACAGGCTAAAGAGTTTAAAACCTGTTTTGCAAGCATGATAGATCATTGTTAATTTGATTTTAAAGAATATTTGAACTCCTTTGTATGATTTGCTGTACATTTTTACCTGATTTCTTGGTAATGCCACTTGGGTGAGTCTTCCTAGTGACCTGGCAGTGCATTTCCAGAGAAACTCCAATCAGCTAATGTAAAATCAAGCTCACTTTGGTGTTCTGTGTATTATCTAGAAACAAAATAGTATATTGGGTTGTGTCTTGGAAGAACCATAGAGTGAAGAAGGTACAGAAAATTGGGGGGGGGTGGGGGTGGGAACAATGACACAATTTCCTTATTTTTAGAAATATTTACTGAAATGCTTTTAATGTGATTTTGGTAGGATTTTTTTCTTTCAATTGTCACTATTAGATAGATAATTATTAATTGTCAAATTTGGGTACCAAAAAGAGAAAGTAGATCATTGTGGGGAAAAAATAACACCCACAAAAAAAGTAAAGAGAAGAAGTGGTATAGATGTGATTCAACTAGTTATTCCTTAGGTATAAGACACAAGTTACCTCTCCCATTCCCAACTGATGCACTGAGATGCACGCTGTTTTATTACAAGTATATAAAACTCCCTTGCCTTTTATTAATTTTTCCTTTTTTTTTT
>VWZG01002731.1:135325-206688 GCA_013396735.1 Grallaria varia
TTTTTTTTTTTTTTTTTTTTTTTTTTCAATGAAAACAACCTTGTGCTAGGTTAAAAAATTGAGACTATTTACAAAGTGCCGAAATTCATATCAGTTTTGGAAATCCAGCCCAAACAGTGTTTCTAATCATTCTCTCTCAAAGACATTTTTATCATAACTGTGAAAGAATCTTTCTTTTACTGTACAAATTGAGAAATATTTGGAGTTCTGCTTTTAAAATTAAGTTGAAGAATTAACTTGGCTTGATCTTTGTGTTTTAATTTATTCTGGACCCTAACATGGTATCCAGTTTTGACACTACAGGACAATTCATCTTCTGACCTGACACATAGTGATAGACTGTCCTTCTGTGTGTCTTTCTGTTAGAATGTGGTGGTGAGCTGACAGGTACTTATGGCTCGATAAGCTCTCCAGGATATCCTGGTAACTATCCTGTAAACAGAGATTGCTTCTGGACCCTCTCAACCAGTCCTGGCCTTCTCATCACATTTGCTTTTGGCACACTAAACCTAGAACACCATGAAAACTGCAATTTTGACTACTTAGAGGTAAAGTATAATTGTGAATTATGACAACATTTTATGTTTGTTATTGCAAAGCAAGGTAATTCAGAACTTTTTATATGTACAGAAGGGGGCTGTGTGAAAATTTAATCCTGTGTTGAAATGCTCATTTGTATTTACGTATTCCAGACATCCATGCACAATCAGATAAAGGCAGTATAACAGAAAGGGGCAGAGATCCTGCTCCACTGAAGTCAGTGAAGTCTTCTGAGGAGAAAGGATGGGATTCAGGCCAAATACCCAATGGGAAGTTTTCACTTTCTTAAAAAGTTCAGTCTCCAATCTCCTTGTCAAATGTCAACCCCCAGAGAATTCATCAGCCTAAGGGAAACTATTTGAGAAAGGGATATAACTGTAATAGGTTCATGTCATAGTACAGTTCATGATTGGATAGAGCCCTTCCCAAATCTTCGTTGGCAAAGCATAGCCATGATGATGACAGTCTATGACTTGATGTGTGAGCCTAGGGCTTTTTGTCAAATGTAAATAAATGTTCATAGAATTCACCAATATCTGTTCATGTTTTGGAACAGCAATTTCTGTGCAATGCAGAGCATGATTGCAAAAAAACCCAGTTCAACAGTAGATACCCTGATACTTTATTTCCCTTTCACAAAACCCTTGATGACTCTCCTAGGAACATCATTACAGCAATGCTGGTGGATCTGTTTCTTGGTCTCTGTGTGTTTGGAGGAAACTTCATGTAAGCTTTTCCTCCACCCAACATCTACAGTATCTCCTGGGGCCTCCAAGATAACTTAAGGAGTGTTAATACTGTTCACAGTTGGCACACATCTAATAATCTAAAATGCTGATCTGTCATTCTGTCTAGATTCGAGATGGTCTTCTTCCGCAAGACCCTGTCCTTGGTAAATACTGTAGCACTGAATCTCCACCCCCACTCAAAACCACTGGTCCATATGCATGGATTCACTTTCACTCCGATGACTCAATTACTGATAAAGGCTTCCACATTCTCTATACAACATCTCCTGGTAAGTAAAATTCAGCATTGAAGGTTGGTCTCTGACATTTTCAAGATAGAGCCAAAAACATATGAATGGATGTAATTTACACTTGCTCTTTAATAATATAGTAATTCTCTTTGATCTACAGTCATTGTAATTTGATAAGTTACTGTATGCCTGAATATCTCAATTGATTTTTTTTTTTTTCTTAATATAGCAGATCCAAGTTGTGGAGGAAATTACACAGAGAGTGAAGGGGTTATCACATCCCCTTTCTGGCCTAACCCTTTTATCAGCAGCCAACAATGTATCTACATTATCCAACAGCCGGAGGATGAAAAAGTATTCCTCAACTTCACCCATATGGAGCTGGAGAGTCATACTGGTTGTTCAGCAAATTATATAGAGGTGACTTCCCTTAATCAGTTGATATGAAAGGTTGATTACATGTGTGTACAAAACCATGCATAACTTCTGCCCCAAGGGCCACTGCAGAAATAGGTGTTAGTCAAAGGACTAAGTATATAAATTTATAGGGTCCGAAAGTCACAGAGGCTAAAAGAGCAGGACGGTGCATTTGGAATGAAACAAAGATAAGAAAATGAGAAATTCTGTTTAGCTTAACACTAATTATTACTCAACTGTACATGATTAAGGTACATGCATGTCAGTATTCAAGAAAAATAGAATTAATGCCATAACAACTATGCAGCATTTTCTGGAGTCATTGTGTTGTATGGAAGATCTTGTTTCTGACATTGACAGGAAACACACCATATAAATAATTATACATACATACACACATATATGTACCTATATCCATATCCAGGGAATTGATTGAGTCACAATTCCTGGAGGTATTTAAAAAGATGAGTAGATGTGGCACTTGGGGACATTGTTTAATGGTGGGCTTGGCAGCGATGGGTTTACAATTGGACTTGATAATTTACAGGTCTTTTCTAACCTAAATGATTCTATGATTCTACATACATATGTGTACAATTTATTGTTGCCATAACTGAAATCTTACAAGTCTAATTCAAGAATTCTTATTAGTCTAAATCTAATTATTATAAAAAACTTATAGAAACATTCTAACTGTACTATCATGGAAAATGTAATAATAGTACTGTAGATAGTGTCAATACTAACAAAGATCTGTTTGAGGTGGCTTTTATGTTTGCTTTCACTCCTCGCTGTCTCTTCACTGGTCTGCAGCTGCATGTTACATACAATTTTACAGAGTGCCCTCGCAGGGATGGAGCCAGGGAGCAGGACAGCTCTGGGCACTGGGCACCTCCCTGGGGATGGGGATGGGGAATGGAGCAGGCCAGGCTGGGGCGTGGGCACAGGGGGGGCTGGCTCAGCAGAGCCCATGGCCACAGACTGCCCGCCCTGGGTTTGTGGTGAGGGACTGACAGTCCTGGGGGGCTGCCATGAGGTCTGTGCCGTGGGCAGGGTGTGGGGCCCAGAGGAAGCGAGGCTGGCCTTGGGGAGTCATGGTGGTGCCCTCAGCGCCTGACAAGCTCTGCATGTGGTGTCCTGTGCCCCTTCTCCTGTCACGCGTCCCTGTTCTCCTCTGCGCTGCACCCTGACTTGCCAGGTCCCAAGGTCTCTGCTGTCACACCCAGTTGGGTACCACTGTCTGTATAAAAACTGTGGCTGTGCCGTACAAAGGTAAACAGAAGTAGAACAAACTGGGCACAGACACTGGTGACTTAGCAAAGGTGCTGGCGTGGCTGAAGCAGGTGGGAGCCGTCCCTGTGCCCCAGCCAGGGCAGGATCCAGCCCTGCCGGCCACGGTGGCAGTGCAGCTTTGGTTTTGTGTTTTATCTCCTCTTGACCAGAAAGGAACAGGCCCCTGTGAGCTCCGTGCTGCTAGTCTATTTTTAAAAGATGTTATTGTGCTGACAGAGTTCTCTTCCCTCCTCTTCTAATTCAAAGACCTTGGATGGAATGAAGTGTAATTAGTTTCTGAAATGGGAGGGGAAGTGTGTTTAATGAAAACAGACAGCTTTTGTTTGTTTGGCCTGGAACTCCTCTTGCCTAATTGCTGGCAGAACAGCAGCTAAATTCACAGCAGCCAGAGAAACAAAACCATTTCTGTTGAACGCCATCGGTTTGTATTAGTTCAGCAAAGCATTTGCCTTGCCGTTTGCCGATCAGTCACAAGCTGTTCAGTTTCCCCGTGCTTCTGCCTTCCTCTTCATCCTGCCTTCTTACTCAGGGGCTCAGTCCAGAGCAGAGAAACAGGACTGACGTTTTCTGGCTGGGGCAGTCAGTACAACCAAAGTACGGTGCTCTGTTACCAAGGCCTGACTTTTCATGTATGCATTTCTAAAGTAGGGTCTCACAGGGTTTTAGAGTGAAATTCAGCCAGGGAGATAGCTTGTGTGTGTTTATATTACTTTATAAGTCACTGTCCAACAATTCTTTTGTCATGTTGAAAAGGTGCAGTTAATTCCCATCCCTAGTGAAACCAGGAAAGCTGGAGATTTTTCACAGGGACCAGACAACAGCTTACAGGCACTTGCTCAAGGAGGGATGTTTAGCGTCCTACTAAGGAAGGAGCAGTCTGGGACCAGACATTTGCAATAAGAAAATAGAGACAATAAAACTTATTTAAGAAAGTCTGTGATGCACTGCTGCAGAGGTAAAGGTGTTTGCAAGACTGCTCCTTTTCCATGCCATCCTTTTGACTGGCAATAGGAGACATTAATCACTTGGTTTAGAGAACCTGTTATTTTTATCACTAGTCACAGGGCTTTATAAACCAAAAGCGCAAGGAAAACCAGCTTCAGAAAAACATGTAAACTCCTGTGAATTGTAGTTCTGGAAGCTTTCACTGCTGCCCAAAGATTTTCTAAATATTCCAGCACAAATTTTGATCTTAGCTGCTCCGCTGTAAACCTAGTATAGCTCTGTCACTTTAAACTCAAGTTTCAGAGAAATTAGAAATACCTTTTAGTCAGAAAAAAATCTCACCAGCTTAAAACTGCCTCAGCTGGGCAACCAGGCTAGCCACTCCCTGCTCACCAGAGCACCAACAAGGGTTCCTCGCCTTCTTTCCCAGCCCATGTAAGAAAGCTTTTGTCCTCCCAGCTGAGGAAGAAAGAATTGATGATGAGAGGGGACCTAAAAGCAAAATGACCCTGCTTTGCCAGTGATTTCACTGGAATGATATTTTGAGGTTGACAGCATACAAGTGCATTTAAAAGCAGTTCCATCTACATGAGCTACCACCACTTTTGTAGGAAAAAAGATCTGGGGTTTTTTAGGGGGGAATCTTTGAGAGATTGGCAGAGAGCAGAGGAAAGGACCTGTTTTTTGAACCTCAGCTTGTTGGCTGCGCTCTTGGAACAAGACAGGCGCCTCTCGGATATACAGTGCTCTGTCTAGTCCCCTGTTTGTACCCATGCACTATGGATTCACGATCTGAAGCATTGAGTTATAAATACCTCTTTTCCTTCTAGTCCCCCTGATAATCAGGATTTATAATCAACTTCAGGGAAAACATACAAGATAAATTTCTCCTATTATTAGCAAATTGATTGAGGTCAGTAGAGTCTCAGTGCAGAACGTAAAAGCTGGATTCCCTGATACAGCTTGTCATTACCATGCATTGGACCCTTCAGATAAAGTAATGGAAAGACATCAGTGCAGCTCTTTACCGCTTTAGGGAGTTAGAGCTGCATCTTCAGTTTGTGACCTGTCTGGCTGCATTGATGTAGGGGTGTGATGGAACAGGCGCTTTTTCTGGAGAAATGCCATCGACAAATCACTGGAAACTTCATGGACAGAGCAAGAATATCACAGATAGCCTTTTTTGTTCTCCAGCAGATTTTAGTGTGGGCAAATATTTCATAGGTATCGTTGGTGAGCACCTTGCCTGTCTCTTTTATGCTAAGGATGTCACATTTGGAAACATAAACTCAAATAGTTCTGAAACTGTGGCTCATAGAGAAGATCTATTTCATCCTAATTTCCTGTGGCAGTAGCCATGTGTGTGTCTTCTGTGCTGATCATCCAATCCTTCATTTGAGTTCTCCTCATTCCTATGCTTGTGCCAATTACTGTGATGGCTCTTTGCCCCTCTTATAATAAAACAGTTACTCCTTAATTTTTTTAGCAGCTCTTGTAAGATTATAATTTTATCTGGATACCAGATCCCAATGCTTGTATTATATAACATTCTTCTTTTTTCTTTTCCGCGACTAGGTTCGAGATGGTGACAGTGAGATGTCTTCTCTTATTGGGAAATTCTGTCATAGTACACTCACGTCTCCAATCACTTCTACCAGCAACAGTCTCTGGATCAAATTCAAGTCTGATGCTTCTGTGCAAAGAGCTAGCTTCAGGGCCATTTATCAAGTTGGTAAGAGGAACTGGTAACTTGCACATAATGGGTTTAAGACAAACTTCAAAAGAAAGGAAGTAAAAAGAAAAGAATAGTGTCAGTTTATTTATTTAAGATGATGCCTGCAGTAGGTCTGTTGTAGACACTCCTAGAACACTTGGAAGTGGGCTCCTCGTTGCTTCTATTAATAACTAATCACTTAGTGCTAACATGCTGAAGATGATATAGCTACAACTCTGCCTTAGTCTTTTTACTTCTGTATTTTCTGTCTCTTAGTTCTTAATCCCCAACAAACCTGTCTGTGAAACAAATGAGTCAAATCCAGTAATTTTTATGGGCATGTTTAGTGTGGTCTTCTGTATATGCATGCTAATGCTAAATCTATAATAATATGTTCTGTTAAATATGTTCCTAATGGTTCTTAGGTGATTTGTAGTAGCTGCTGTAAGAAAATAGGTTTTTAGGGCTGGTTCTCTTATAATTTCATAGTGATATTTGATAGATATCACATGATACATCCCCTGAAACCATTCATTGCGAGTACTGATTCTTGGTGTGTCTTGGCAGCCTGTGGAGGTTCCTTGTCTGGAGCAGGCACAATCCATTCCCCTTACTACCCCAGGATGTCCCTTCACCCAAAGACCTGTGAATGGATCATCTCCCAGCCAGCTGGTCAAGTGGTGATTCTTAACTTTATCAGCTTTGACATTCGAAATACAACCACTTGTGACTCAGACTACGTTGAGGTAAAGAAAACTACATATATACTATGAATAGTAGATACATAATCTGCATGTTCCTTCTCATACTCATCTCTACCAACTCTTGACAGCTAAGCACTCTTTACAGCAGTCACAAAAGCTTTTCCAGGTTCATAATGGAATCCCAAAGCTTTTCTTGGTTCTCTAAAGATGTTATGACCATTTTGATAATCAGAGACAAGTATCAGATGTCTTGAAACAGGTAGGCCTAGTTGGGGAGGTTTATGTGCCATTTACTGTTAAGGGTGTGCGATCTCATCTTTTCCCAATCTGACATGCTTTCAGTGGGAGCATTAAGAGGTTGCATGGTATGTGCCAGTAGCAGAAAATATGCTGAACAAAGGGTAGGTTTGACTTACTAAGGATTTCTTGTAGCGTTCTTATGAAATAATTTATGCTTAATAAGTGAATATGATAGACATTTCTATGGGATGTTTTGAATACACTTTTCTTCAGGTCAGAGATGGCAACAATGGAGACTCTCCTATTTTGGAGAAATACTGTGGTACAGCCGTACCATCTACAGTGCAGTCCACAGGGAACAATCTCTATATCAAATTCAGAACTTCCTCTCTTACCAACATTGGTTTCAGAGCTGAGTACTGGCCGCTAGTTACAGGTAAGGATTCTTTTGTTATTTTCTGTGTAGAGTGTTGCAGCTTTCCAAGTTTTCCTGTACACTGAAAACAGTTGGCCATCAAGTTTTATAATGGTATAACAGGAGATAAATTCTGAACCAGCTACTATGTAGCATGCATCAAGGGGAAAAAGAATATAAAATTTCAGGAGAAAGTTACCAGTTATATAAGTGCCTAACATTTTTATAAATATATTATTTAACCTGATGTTTTTAATCTCTGCAGTATGTGGAGACATTCTCACTGGACCGTCAGGAACCATTACAAGTCCTGGTCATCCAGATATCTACCCACATGGTATTAACTGTACTTGGATTATCAACGTCCAACCTGGCTACCTTATCCGCCTGACATTCACTTCATTTAATTTGGAGTTTGATTATGGTTGCAGAAGGGATTATCTTGAAATATATGACAACAGCACTGTGCAAAATTTGGGAAGGTGAATATGTCCATTAGCCCGCAAACCTGAATTCTGTGGAGTAAGCATTGTTCTGTAGATCTTAACATCACATTTATTTCCTCAGGTTCTGTGTATAGATTATTTTCTCTTAATTACAGTAACAATAGCAGCTATTTCTCTGCTAGGACAGTAAAGGCAGTTTGTTTTCTTTGACCATGGAATGAGAAGCACATTTAATAAATATTATACAAGGAGAAACTAAGTTGTGTCCAACGGATAGCTTTCTTAAGGACAAGTTTCAATTGCTGGTATTTTCCAGTTCCATTAACACTTTGATTTATGGGAAATAAATTCAAAAACTTTAATATATCTGTGACCAGAAAAGATGTGATTTTAAACACTTGCAGAAGTGAAAGAAAGATTACTTAAAAGACTGGACCTTTGGATCTTGGCAAAAACTAAACCAAAATCTGCATTTTATAGGGTTTACTTTTCACGTTCTCATGGATAGGTGATTTTATCCTAGAGAAGAATGTTTTCTTTTATTCTACCTCTCCAGTTAGTGTATACACAGGGTTTTCTTGCTGCCCTCGAATTCAAGAACATCTGAATTACTTGGGAACAGTATCCAGCTGCAGCTGCAGACTGTACAATAGTTGGCTGACATGGCACTGTTTTGGAAAATAAGAAGCAAATTACTCTCATAATGGAGAGCATTTTGGAACCTTAGTCTTTGGCCAGCCACTCTGACTCCTACAAAATAATAGTATGTTGTAGGTACAGCATAGCATAATTCCAATAAGAATTTGACAGCTTGATGAACAGTTTCTTCTCTGGCTTTGCCACACCTTAGATTTGTACCCTTATACATGTAGTGTGCTATTTAGTCCCATGATATAGGTTTATGACTGGGCTCTCTATTATCCGAAGAACAGAATTTTGTGTGTAGCTGTTCGAACTACTTTAAAAAAAATAAAATAATCCTCTTCCAGTAATGCAAGTGCCTTATAAAGTATTGCCATTCAATTTGGGGTATCCTTTTGCTGCAGGTACTGTGGAAGATCAGTTCCACCATCTCTCACTAGTGGCGGCCACATGATGACATTGTACCTCGTGACAGATTATAGGATTGCATCCGAGGGCTTCTCAGCTAATTATATCTCCCTGAATGCATCAAAAGGTAATATGTCAGTCTGTTCATTATGCAAATTAAATGTTTTCAGCTGTCACTGTAAATAACCACTACAAGAAGCAGAAACATTATTTTCTATGTTAACAGAAGACTGTTTGGTGCCTCTTCTACCCCTTCTTATTCATCCTGCTTTATTCAAAAGCTTTTTTTCTCCCTAGCCAAGCAGAAAGCAATTGCTGTAAGCAACACTGCTGCTTTCTTTAAACAGTCAGTAAGAGCTGACATGGCAGAACTGCATGAATTATTTAGGAAAAGTATTTTCTGACTTTGCTTTGTCCATTCTGAGCTGAGTATGTGTGATCTAGGAAACATAATGGTCAGGGACAACTCACATGAATAGAAGACTCTCAGGTGCCATAAAAAATTAATATAGTCCCTGGAAGGTTCTGTACTGATGATGGGTAGAGAAAGGTCACATAGGATAAAATTTGATAAAACAGCAAAATAACCTGAAAGCACAAGCCTTTGTTTCATTACAACAGAATGCAACATTTCTGTCCCCACAAGAGTTCAAGTGTCCTGTTATGCTTTAAATATCTTCTATAAGTATCTTCTTCTAAGGGGCCGAGAATGAGATAAAGGAAGAGTGACTGTTTATTCCCTTAGTTCTCTTGTTTTTTGGAGAGCAGGAGGAATTTCTTCACAGAAAGGATGGTTGAGCATTGGAATGGACTGCCTGGAAGAGGGGATGGAGTCACCATCCCTGGAGGTGTTCAAGACAAGACTGGATGTGACACTTAGTGCCATGGGAGGCAGAGGGACAGGTTCTGCCTAGCAGAATTAAACCACAGAAGAGGCAGAATGGGACAAGGGTAAAAAAGTAAAAATGAGGATATGTTTGTAGCTGGGGTGTTCCTGTATCTATTGTTAAACAGTTTCACGTTGTTTGTGTGTGTGAGGGCAGACTATGAGGGATTTATTAGGTGAATACCAGAAATTCATAGTACTCACTTATGCAGTCATAAATTTCCAGTGGCTGCTCATGGTTTGCTCTTAGTTCCTTCAATAATTTTATTTTTCCTAATACCTGCATTTATTTAACCTATTTAAAATCAGAAACATTTCCAATTCCTATATTTTGAAAACTAACTGCTTTCTTGGTGATGACTAGGAAATTTTGCCTGTTATTTTATCTTTTAAGCATGTGTGTAGGCCGGACCAATACAGATTTTGCCACTGTGGTTTTTTTCACTACCAGGTAACTTACAAATCCGAATAATCCATTTTCTCATCTGCCTTCAGTTATATTTGAGTTATCTGTCATGAAAACAAAAAAGATAATACAAACAATTAAGATCTAATGAGAACTATTTCAAGGAGGAAATTTCTATTTGTTAGAAAAAAAAGGCAAAAAATCAAGTTCTACTTTTAAAAATCTTTCTAAGAAAATGCTGTAGTTTGAAATCCAAGTTCTTACTAACGAGAAACTGTGAAATTATCCTTATAAAGTCTGTAATGTACCTGTGTGTGCATCTGCACACTGCAACTTCTGTAAATATGTTTGTTGCTTGTTAATGTGGTGTTTTTTCCTTTTACTTTACCTCAGATTACTGTATCACAGATATTCCTTCCTTTCTCAGTGTTCATATATCAGCTTTTCTCACAGTTCATCAAGATCAAAATATTCTTTACTTAACTTTAATCCGCATTTCTGTCTCTGTGTAACCATATCTGTTTCTGTGGTTCTGTTAGTTGTTTCAGTGCTGTCCAGCTTCATTGCTCTGCTTCCTCAATTCTGCATTCCCCTCCTTTACCACCATCATGGCTTTTCTCATCTTTCATCCAAAGCACTGCCATATGTGTCCTGTGAGGTTCAAACTGCATCACCACTGTCCTTGGAATGTTTTCAAACTGTGCCTTGAAAATGCACATCTGCTTTCTCTTCAATGCTTCTAACAACAAGAGACTACATAATATGTTTATATGAAATTAACAGTATATAATATCTTAATCCAAACTCTATACAACACATATGATTTTTCTTTTCCCGTCCTGAAAACAGATATATTTACTTTTCTTCAGCTAAACTGGGCTAACTCTATATTTATTCTCACTCTGACCTAGAATGATGATGATCTCTAGAATAAATAATTTCTAATTTCAATGACTATAGTTTATATAAATATGGCAAAGTGGGAGACAGATATTGAAACTGACAGTAATAAACTTGCAGAGAGGTTGAAACTATGATCTGTTTTCTTTACACAGATTTTCTTCCTTTGGTCTCAGAACAAGCATAGCGGTACTGTAATGTTTTCATATACACCCAACTGCTAAATTTAATTATTTTTTTTTTAAATTAAGAATCAAGTGTTGCGAAGCTTCTATGGCCTGAAAGAAGGCAAGCACGTGTGCGTATGTGGATTTTGCTGTAAGAAGCAACTCTCCACTTCCCTGCAATCATGTTTAGATGTTTAAGCCTGATATTCATGTCATGTATATCCAGTTACACTGAGCTTGTAAATTGCTGAACATGATCATATCGGAGAGATTTACCAAAACTATGATTTATTTTTTTTCTTTACATTTGCTCCCTATTTTCACTTTTTTTCTACTAAGGAAAATATGGTTCTAATAATGTTTCTTGAGCAGTAAGAATCCTTCATACTTTTAAGTTATGTTTTCTTAGCCAGCTAGAGAGTAACCAATATATCAGAACGTGTCAAAGATGTTCTGGTTCGTATTACACATTTCAATAGTCTTTTGCCTAGAGTTATTTTAGAGAGAATGCGCTATTGAAAACATAGACAAGATTATCCTCCCCTCTCCCTCTCAAATAAATAGCAGCTAAAAAAAAGGGTAAGTGGAAGTGAAATTTCTTTTTATGTAAAACAAGACTAATTTTCTTCTCCATGCATCTTGGCATGGTTTATCTGTAATATATTAATGACTTGAAAAGTATCCTGAAAAGAATGGCAAAGCTGTATTTCCTGTCAAAATATTTGAATGCCACCAGATACAGACATGGCCATGGACCATAAAGTGCAAACAATTGTTTTAGCAGTCTGCCAGCGAGTAGCTTGAATAGCTCATATGGCAGCAATACAGATGGAAATCCTTCGGTCAAACATGCCCACTGCATACTCTGTGGTTTAAAATGTGTATTGTCCACTTAAACCAAATGTACTTTGGGTACTTAGTTCTTGGCCATCTTTCTGCCCTTGAAAGGAGAAAGTCACGTGGAAAGCAAGATAATATTTTGATTTGTTTCCAAGAGTCCAGGTCTCAATTACCAGATGAAGAAATGTCACAACAGCCATGTAAGTGTTATTGATAGGTCTTAGGGTTTTCTTCTACGTGTCTTGGCTGACCACATCACAAAGAACCAATGTAAAATTATTGAAAAACCTTTGAAAGGGCTCAGTCTTTACTGGAACTTTTGCTGAGGGTCTTGATAGATCTAGGCTGCAATTTTCCAATAGGAATAGCACTGGAGTCAGTGCATGTGTCTTTTGGTTTTATTTTTGTCCTTGACTTGTTCATAAATAAGTTGGAATTCATTTTTTTCACTTTGAATTGTGGTTTTTGCAGTGATTTTTTTCTTTTTTTCTTCCTCCTTTTTTTTCTAATTTGTTTCCTAAATATGCTTCATGTCATTGTTTTTGCTGGGAAAAGTGAGCCTTAACAAGGTCTTTAGGTTGCCTTCCTGATACACTTTTTTTTCCTGGTCTTTCTCTGACTTTGGTGAAAGATAGTTTTCCTCATTATCATTCTGAATCATGAATGATATTATTTATCAAGAGGGGGTAAGCTCATTTTAAATAGCTTCATTGTGTAGTATATATGTTAGTTACAATGACTGATGGGAGAAGTCAGTTTGAGAAGGATGAGGAAGGAGAAAAACATTTGTGAACCCAAGGACTTTAAAATGCACCTGAAAGTATTGTATAGATTTGTGTGTCTTCTTTATTGATAGCTGAGTACAAGCTGAGATCTTCATTCCCATCTTGCTGACTGAATCCAGTAATTATTAGGAGTATGATGCCTGGCTTTGCTTTTCAGCTGAACAAGCAAAGACAAGAATGGAAAGTAATGTCTAACAAATATGTGTGCAGAGATCTACAGGGTATGATGGAACAAGGTTGGCCTAAGAGAGAAAACAAAGCCAAAGTCCTACTTGTGTCTTGGGCACCTGCTCAGGTCATCCTGACTCTCAGGAAAAAGACTCAATTAGCTGGCACCTGACAACTTGTTGGACCACTCTAATTTGGTTATGCTCGACCAGGATATGGCTCTGCCAGTGCAGGCCAATATATGTGTATACAGCTCTATAATATGTATGTTTACATGTAAATCAGCAGAAGAACAGTGGGAGATTCTTTTTGAACTGTTCTACCCAGTGTTTCAAAGGTCTGAAACCCTACCAAGGATGCTTGTGTGCCTCCTTGGTAAAAAGTAAGCCTGTTAGCATGTGCCAGCAGCAGTAACAGAAGGCCCTGAAGTGCAGATGTGCTTTCCCATTGCCTTTGGAGAGGCATGTACTTAATACGATCGTTTCTTTTTTTTTTTTCCCTAAACATGCATAGTATTACATAAAGATCTAATTGTTAGGGGTTCCAGTTTTCCTTTGGCACAGAGAAATTGAAAGAAAAAACCCATGATACATACAGTGCTATAGCTTTATTTTTGATTAATTAAAATTGTGGCAACTGATGAATATCTCTTTATGGCAAAACCCATGGATATAATTTTTGGATTATGCATGAGTGCATGAGTGAGTGTTACAAAAGCTGGCATTTTTCTCTTCTGTTGGCTATTGCAGTGGGTTACTGCCATTTATGGCAATTTTTGCAGAAGAGCAAACACATTCAGTACCAAAATCGGAAAGCAGATTGAGTAGCTTTCAAAACCTCACACACTGTCAAAACAAGATGTGTGATTGTCCTAAACAGTTGCCTCCTTCTGTTTTTCATGAGCTACAATAAGTGTCTTCCAACTAAACTGAATTCATATTTTTTCCAGACATATAATAATCACAAATAGTATTAGACCGCATTCTGAACTTTGGCAAAGGAGTCATAGCACTTCTTTCCTGCTAACTTTGCTAAATGTTCACTGAAGGAACTGTTACTGTGCTCAAGTATCGCCCCAAATGTTGTTAGTGAGGCGAGTGCCAGCTCCCCTGCTGAAAGCAGAACATTATAAATTAATCCAGTTACCAGGAGAGAGTTGTCTATCAAAAAACACAGGTTCCTTTATACTTTTCTTAATCCTCATAGCAGCCAGCATGCACTTGGATTTATTACTTTGTAGCCAGAAGTCTGACATTTCTAAGGCGGTCACTGTTCTTCCTTCTGTACTTGTTCCCCCTTAGCTCATAAAGAAGATTGCCATGTGATGTGTACAACAGTACACTGCATCCCGTTTAGAACGGCACACTTGGCATATGAGTTTCTGTACAGATTCCTTCTACAAAAAAAAACTTTGGTGAGGGACGGAACCTGGACAATTCTGTAGAAATTGTTGTTAAAAGGGGGATGAAAACATTTGGCTTCTCTATTGCTACTTTTACTGTAAGGACTCTTATCTAGTATATCAGTTTTAATATTCTCCAAGCTGAAAGCTAGTATTTGCAGTCTCAGCCCCTGAGCGAATATTCCAACAGGTCTAATCATTGTGTGCACAAGTCAGGCACTTATCCCTCCAAAATCAGGAGGAAACAGTTAAAATAAGCAACCTTATAAGTATACACACATTTTCTTTTTAATTTTGTATTGCTTTTCGTATAATAATCTGCTAAGAAAACTTGGGTCACATTTCTTAGTCAGATTTCTAATCCCACACGCAGCATTCTCAAGAAATCAGGTGACTTAAGGATCTGGGGTTTGATGATAAGCCCTACATATCATAAAACGTCACAGAAGCTGGCAGCACAGACAGAACATTGTAAGGATTTATAAAGCAGCACAAGGTTTTTAAGGTGATTAGGACTAACCTGTTTGTTGTATATGTATGTTAGACCATATCTGTGATGGATCACACAAATGACTAAAATTCTAAATAAAGACTTTAGTAGCTCATGATTTTAGGTACACCAGTGCATGAATCCTTTTTGATTTGTCAACGACAAAGTACAGCCCAATGGCAGAAAATTATTGACCTGTTTCTGTGTCATGTTTCTTTGTTCTACTTGTGATGAATTCTGGTAGCCTGCTTTGAGGGTCTTTATCCCTCAGAAAATGTTTTCACCAGAGGCCTTTCAGGTGACCAAGAGTTCTGAAAAACACATCATTAAAAAGACACTATTACAAGCAAAATGTTTTAGTAGTTAGAATGGACAGAGAACAGAATGGAAATGACAAACCTTAGACAAAAAGGACCTGAACTGCAACTTCACCCCTTCCCCCTACACTGTTACGCAATTGTAGAGTTAAATATAAATATTACTATACTGCAGCTCTGATGTGTTAGAAAACAGACTTTAGAAATCTGTGGCAACCAGCCTAAATGAGTATAGTTGATCATAATATTATGCTTGCTCTTTCAGTTGTAATTAGTCTAAACCTGCCTATTTGATAGGAACTATTTAAGAATTCTACTTTCATTTCTTATATTTGCAATCTGTAGGACCTGAAATAGGGGAATGGAGGACCAGAATGAGTCTCCAGGGTCATCAAATACAAACCACACTTTTATGCCCTGACTTCCTTTTTTGTTTTCTTTTTTTCTCTTTTTTTTCCCCAAGAGCTATGTAATATGAATCCTTTTCAAAATTACTCAAACTATATCTTTAAAAAATTGTGGAATTTTTTCTCTTTTCTTTGTCTGTTATGTTGGCTGGATAATTGCTCTAGAAATTCAATTCCTGATAGAAACTTTCTCCTAATTTCTGTGAATCCATATTCGTAGACATTTTTTAGCTTCAGAGCTTATACTGTCATTGAGAATATTTTATTTTTCTTCATGCTTTTTGATGTTTATCTGCACTTGCTAAGGTAAACAAGTTAAGCTCTTCTATTGTCTCTTGCCTACTAATCCAGTAATTTCCTGCTATCTCCACAATCGCTGTCTTGCTTGTTCTCATTTGAGTTCCAGAGCATCAGTGACCATGTTTATCCACATTTTTCCAAGTGAAATGTCACTGCTACCTTGTGAAGTGGCATCAAGATTCCCTGTTTTGCCTGAAAACACCTGAAACAGCTCACATTTCTTGCCGTTTTTGCAGCCAGATCACAAACTTTGCTCATTGACTGTGATCAGCTAATAGACAACAATACTTCTTGCCAAACAAAGTCTTATGTATTATTGTATAGAAAATACTTTTATTCTTAGTCATTATATCTGTGCTTTCAAAAGAGCTTCTTTTAAATTATCGCCTAAGTTCTGACTCAGCATTAGTCCATGCTCTTCCTTCCGGCTCATAATACCAAGGTCCTTCTACGCTCACAAAAAAAGTAATGTAGTTGATTTCAGTATAGTACCTTAAGTAGAACTGCTTTGTCCTCAAATTCTAAGGATTATACTGCTTTCCAGCTGATTGTCACTTATGGTCCAGGAATTGGACTGGGGAATGCCAGAGAACAATGTAGCTTTTCCTCATAGCTAGAGACTATATTCAGTTTCCACCACCACTGGTTTTCAGAAATTCAGGAATCCTACCTTTCAAGTTCAGCAAAACATCCCTTTCAGCTTCCTTTTTTCTGCTTATCTGGGTTTTGGGACAAAGCCAACTCAGGCAGCTGAAACTGCTCTTATGTTGCCTATTTATTACAGACACAGTGTGCTGGTGAAAGCTGAAAAAATCAACTCAAATGTAAGAAATTCCATGATACAGCTGGATTCTGGATTTAGTTTATAGCATTGATGTTCAGCATTAAGACGTGTCCAGGAAAAGTTACAATGCTCAGGATGTTTGCTCCTCTGTCTAGAAATATCCTGTTAATTTAGCATGTATGTTAAATTAATTCATCCTTGTGTCTTTTCTTTTCAAAGTTTGCTCACGCAACTACAGTTCTGAAACTGGAGTGCTAACATCTCCAAGGTATCCCAATAACTACCCTGTCCGCACGGAGTGCATATACACCATCACAGTGGGAATAAACAGGCAGATTGTGCTGAACTTCACTGACTTCGCCTTGGAAGGGAATAAACGTTGTACAGAAGATTACATAGAAATCAGGCAAGGCTAATTATTTCTCTTCTCCTTATTACTGATAGCCATGTAGGTTGTTCAAATCCACTTAGGCACATTTATGAGCTTTAGTTTTAACTATACACCTGTGCTGCCAATGTGGGAAAAAGACTTGCCAGAAAAATTTAAAGGCTACATTTTCCTCCTCTCATCCTGCTCTGTTGTCAGTTTTCTCACTTGATAAGTTCCAGTTCTGAGAGCAAGTGGAGCATGTGACCTGTGTTCCCATGCTCTACATTAAGGTTGTTTTCCTTAGTGCAGACACAGAGTTTTTTTGCATGTCTTGTGACATATTCTCCATGATATTTGAAAAGTTGTGGCAGTCAACTGAAGTCGCAGGTGACTGGAAAAGGGGAAACATTGTACCCATTTTAAAAATTGGTTAGGAGAGAGGAGGACCCTGGGAATTACTGACCTGTCAGCCTCACCTCTGTGCCTGGGAAGATCATGAAATAGATCCTCCTAGAAGCAATGCTAAGGCACATGGAGGACATGAAGGTGACTCAAGACAGCCAAAACAACTTCTACAAGGATATTCTTGTCTAACCTAGTGGCCTTCTATGATGGAATGACTTCATCAGTGGATGACTGAAGTGAGTTTGTGTGGCCTTCTGCAAAGCCTTTGTCACAGTCCCCCACAACATTCTTCTCTCTAATTTGGAGATAAATGAATTTGATGGGTGGATGGTTCAGAAGATGAGGAATTGGTTGGATTGTCACATCCAGAGTGTAGTGGTCAATGGCTTGATGTGCAGATGGAGATCTGTGGCAAGTGGTGTCTCTCAGGGGTCCATACTGGGACCAGTGTTTAATATTTTCATTAATGACATAGATGTAGGGGCCAAGTGAACCTTCAGCAAATTTGCAGATGACACCAAGCAGTTGACATACCTGAAGGATAGGATGCCATGCAGAGGAACCTGGATAAGCTTGACCAGTGGACCCATGTGAACCTCATGAGGTTTAACAACGCCAAGTGCAAGGTCTGTGGCAAGGTGCTGCTCCTGGGTTGGAGCAGCTCCCAGGATCAACACAGGCTGGGGAATGAACGGATCAAGAGCAACTCTGCGGAGGAGGACTTGTGGGTGCTGGTGGATGAAAAATTGGACATGACCTGGAAATGCACACTTGCAGCCCAAGAAGCCAGCTGTATCCTGGGCTGCATCAGAAGCAGCGTGGCCAGCAGGTGGATGGAGGTGATTCTGCCCCTCTGCTCTGGAGAGACCCCATCTGGAGCTCTGCATCCAACTTTGGTGCCCCCAACACAAGAAGGACATGGACCTGTTGGAACAAGTCCACAGGAGGGCCATGAAGATGAGCAGAGGGCTGGAGCACTCTTTTATGAAGAAAGGCTGAGAGAGTTTGGGTTGTTCAGAAGAAATATTTTACAGTGAGGGTGGTGAAGGAGTGGAACCGGTTTCCCAGAGTGTTGGTGGATGCTCCATCCCCAGAAACATTCCAGGTCAGGCTGGACAAGGCTCTGAGGAAACTGATCTAGCTGAAGATGTCAAAGCTTATTGTACGTGGGGTGGTATGGATGACCTTTAAGGTTCCTTCTAATTCAAATTATTCTATGATTTATGATACTGTATTCTGTTTTGCATTTGTAGTCTTTAGACACCAGCTGCTCTGGGATGTAGCACAAGGAACATGTGCATAATCTGCTATGTTTGTCTATACTGGTATCACCATTAAACTTGGGATACTAGTCCAGTGCTTTCTAGGAAATTTTATAGGACAGAGACCAGCAGAATAAATGTAGGAAGGTTACCTGTATACTTACAATACAGCAGCACCAATTGTCCTTTCTGCTGTGTGGTTGTAGATGGGATTTGCACTTTGTAGTGTCGGTGCACTCACTTCTGTCCTCATGAGCCAGCTCTCTGGGTGAACCGTGTCTGCAGAATGCCTGTGTGCTTTTTCACTCTGAGCATGCCACGAGTTCCCATTCCCTCACTGAGCACCATGATAAAGCTTATTCTGAACATTATACCCAATGTTCTGTATGGGCTATTCCTTGGTAAGTAGTACCTTATTTTTTAAAACCAAACAAAAATCTGCTTGCTGAAGTGACAGCATTGAGATTCTGAATTCCAGCTGAATTATCTGTGGGGTTTTTTTCAGCTGTACATGCAAACTGGTCTGATTACGTGACCAATGTGTCTGTTATTGTCCTTATGACCTGTAGGGTGTTTGTAGTATGAAAGTGTTTAAAGATAAGCTTAAAAAGGAATTGATAAACAGGTTGTCATCATCTTTTTTCATTCCCACGAGAGATGTGCAAGAGGCAAAACAGAACACTAGCTGTGCATCCTGATTACAGTATTTAAAAGTATTACTGGAAGTAATAATTTAAAAAAAAGGAAGATAAGTGGTTGTGCAAGCAGTTCTGAAGACTAAGAAAATATTTCAAAATGCATATCATGTCAGTGAAATAAATTCAGAAATGAATTCCCATTTGTGTGGTGGCAAATAAACATAATTTTTTTTAAATGTCAATTCATCTAGTTTTGTGCCAGGCTAACCAGTACACAGTGAAACTGTTGTTTCCCATTAGAAGATAACCTTTGGTTGCACCTAGCAGAATACAGAGAAGGTCCTGCCCTCTGCAGCACCAAGTGCACCTGAGACACTTCTTGAGCCTGTTGTTGTGTTGACACCCTCTGGACAGGCTGCTGAGAGGAGAAAGTGACATACCCAGCAAGCAGGTGGTTGTGGCAGGGATTCTTACTGCAAATGGCAGGACTCCTCCAGTATTTGGTAGTGATATTGCTGTGGAAGATGAAGAGGCAGGATTAGGCTTTCCTAGGCCTGAAAGAATCCAAATATTTTTGATTTGTTAACATTTCTCATGGTTTCCCTCTTTGACCCAAGGTTTTTTTTGTCCTGTCATTCTAGAGATGGAGGCTATGAAACTTCTCCTCCTCTTGGAAAATACTGTGGTACAGACCTGCCTCCTGTCATAATCTCTCATGGTAACAAGCTGTGGATAAAGTTTGTAAGTGATGTATTTGGCACCAGAAAGGGATTTTCAGCGGAGTGGGATGGTACATCATCAGGTAAAATGATCATCAAGTACCAAACTATTTTACACATCTCATTTTTGATCTTTTGTATTTAACTTCTCACCTTTTCCCCCACATCTTTTCTGTTTTCCATCTTCTAAAATCTGTCCTCTAATAATATAGAAACGTATATGCCTGCTGTTAAGATAAAGGATCCACCTTTCTTGATCCTTCTGCTTTCTTTTTCACTACAGGGAAGGATGTACTATTCACTAGATAAAATGTAGCATCAAGTATCTCATATGTTTAGGAAAGCAGTGATCAAGAATTTAATGATGAGGTTTCTATTTGAAGGTTGACTGTCTATCAGAAGCACTTTTCAAATTAGATTATATTTCTGTGTGCTGTGGGCTCTCTTCTACTTACAATGCTGATGGCTAGATGCAGATTTTTGGGGCATCACTGAAGGTGTTCAGAGCCTGTGAAGGAGGTCAGTAGTGAGAATCTCACAAACCATGTCTAGTTCTATACCCTTCTAGATATTAAATTTTGGTTTGGTTTCTTTGCCATTTTTTCAGGTTGTGGTGGGACTTTGATGACAGCTTCTGGCATGTTCATGTCTCCCAACTACCCTATGCCATATTACCACAATTCAGAGTGCTACTGGTTGCTCAGAGGAAGCCAAGGAAGCCCATTTGAAATCCAGTTTGAGCAGTTCCATCTAGAGCAGCACCCAAAGTGCAACTTCGATTACCTTGCGGTATGTACCCCGTGTCACTTTGCTCTGTCGGAGGTATGATGAGCACACAGGCAAGGGAAAACCCGGAGCCTTGGTTTCAAGGGTTCCTAGGTGAACAGACCCAGAATAAAAAAGCTCCATGCTGATGTGCTACCTTCATATCACAGAGCCATGAGAGGCGAGGCTGCGGTGCCTGCGTAGCCACTGGTAAGAAAAACATTTATGTCTAGGTAGAAAGACCACTGAAACAAGAATCTGTCCATATCTTTTAAATGTGCTGTGTTTTGAACCAAGGCCTTAGTATGTTTTCTTAGTAAATTACATGGTAAAAAGCACAACAGTGTGAATAGCCCTATTGTTAATCCAAAATTTTATATTTGAATTGTTGCATAAATTATTTGAATATTTTTAATAAAGCTGAAATGGAGTGCAGTTTTCCCCTCCTGGTGAGCAAGACCGCCAAACCCACCACTATTCAGTTACTGGCTTCCTGTTTTCTACTGATTTTCTTGTTTTTGAAATGCCTGTCAAGCTTCCTGTGCGCAGAAATAGAATTTAACCTCTTTCATACTCAGTAACAGTTCCCTAAGCAGACTTTTCTCAGGTTACTTGGGTTTGTAATACCATCAGATTTATTTATTTTTTTTTTTAATTTTTTTTTTTTTTTTTGTGTATGATGGCCACAGCAGTAATGCTAGACAGCTGGGTAAATTTTGTGGGAATCAGGTACCACAACTCATCCTCTCCAGTGGAGACAGAGTATATGTAAAATTAAGAACAGACGGCAGTCTGCAAGGTGGAGGTTTCTTAGCCAAATACAAACAGGGTAAGTGAGTAAAAGAAGAGGAGAACATGTTTCTACAGTTCATGTCATTCATAAAACTTGCAGTTTGTGATCTTACCTATTCATAAGCAGAGTCCAATGTGTAGAGCATATTACTGACCCAGATTATCTAGTCTGCTGCAGTTACAGAACACAGAGTGCTAAAAATTATCTGACCTATGATGGTGATTATCTCCTCTATTACCTGCACCGGTGGCACTGATCAGATTTACTCAGAATAACAAGTGCTGAATGTCCACAATAGCACAGACTGGCCTTCTTGCTCTTCTGCTCATCCAGTCTCTTGCCTTTTAAAAAGGGAAGCCATATACAGCAAGCTTCTCTGAAATTCTAGCTGCTCGTGAGGCAGGATGACAAAGGATAATTGAGTTCCTGTCATCCTGCATCTTTATAGGTGCTTGGGATAATTTAGCCTACTTGGAATACTTACAAAAGTTTCATTTTGTATATCTTGTGGTAATGGTCATACTTTTCTGGCAAACTAATAGTTGTATCCCAGAAATATCTGAATTATACCATCTGGAGAAAAATCCAAGAAGATACATGACAAAGTAAAGTTATTTTATTCCCAGTCTTAATCAGGAATATAGTCCCAATGTTAATTTTTCTTCTTATACACTTTATAATTTTTATATGGTTAAATGCACATTGGAAGATACATAACTTCACCGCATACAAAATGATTTGCAAGCATCTGTGTGCACCCTAAATATGACGTGCCCAAGTGATAAGGATTGCTGTAGGTTTATAGACAATAAGTTGTCCTAGGTTTGGACAATAGTAAATGGATTACAAAAAACCCAAAGCTATTGATCCACACATGACATACAATAATTAGAAGACTGGGGAAGCTTTGGCTCTCTTATTTACAGATATCACTGATTCATCTACCATGTACTTTTCAGACTGCAATGTCAAGAAGATGTATTAGAAGACATTCCCCTCCCTTTCATTAATTAAACAGAGCACTTTCAAAGCACTTAGATGTAGAACCTGAGAGATCAGATAATGTGATTTACATTCATATTTAATTCCTGAAGATGCACCAGAGAAAGCTTTTAATAGCTTGCCCAAAAGCTAAAATTATGCTGGCAATATAGTAAAAAAGAAGGAGGCTTAGATGCCAGATACATTTACATGAGAGAAATGTAATGATGAATTGGAAAACATTGCAAAGAAAAACATAGTATCAAGTAAACATTCAAAGGCACCTTTGTGCCTGATGTGTTTCTAATAAAATCCTGGTGGCAGGGGGTAGCAGATTTTTCCCAACTTGCATTCTTCAAAATCCTTCTTGTGCTCTTCAATCTCTCCTTTCAAAGAGTTGGATGCTTCAGTGTAGCTTTGCAGGCAAGCTCCACTCCACCTGACCCTGACCTTCAGCTGTATCCTGAGCATTTTGAAGTACTAAAAACACAGACCTTGCTGCTCTTTAAATTGTTTGGAAGGAATAAAAAAATGTGCAGGAGGTAGGTGTGCTACCCTTGGTGACAGATAACAGAACAGTTACAGAAGTGAATTTCAGCTATTTCTGCTGTTCAAACACTGCACATTTGCTGTACAAAGCAAAGAACCTGCCCCACTCCCCTCCTCCTGCCCATTTCTCTGCACATTGCATTGCTCTGCCCTGGATACACATCATATGCTGCCTCCAGACAAGGGATTGCCCACATTGATATTTTCTGTCCTTAGGAAAAGGTGGGTACAGGAAAATGAGCTCACTGACCTGATGCCATAATTGTAATTTCATTCTTTATCTGGTTTAGTTTATTTTCATTTTCTTGACACTTCAAGGAAAGCTCTTATTATTCCAAGTGAATATCTAGTTTTTATGGTAGGATTCTATTGTCTGTCTCACAAGGCTCCTTTTCAAAAAAAAAAATTCATAATCAGTTCCTGTTCTTGGAGCTAGAAAGCCCAATACTAGTAGTATACTTTCCATTTGTTGTCTTAGCCATGGATTATAATTTTTTCCTAGTTTCCTGAAATAAACCACTTCAATCTATTAGTCCATCTTTGTTGAGCATCCTCCCCAAATTGTTTCAAATGAGGGGACAAATTTCTGCCATTATATCTCAAAATGTGTTTCAGGAATAACCATGTGATTATAATTAAAGAAAACTGCAAAAAAATATCTGAACTGTATATACTGATGAGGTTGCAAGTTTCAAACAAAGGTCATAATAGAGCTGAAGGATTCAAGTTTGGGAAGTCTGGATTTTGTTTGAAACATACACAATACATTCTTCAGCAGGTCACAATTGTCTTTCTGTGTGACTACTCTGAATAAAATTATTTCTCACCTTGTAATACTCGCAGTAACTTCAGTTAGTAATTTTTGAGTTATTGGATCACTGCACAAATATAATCTATTATCACTTCTCTTTCAGTTTGCCATGAAGTACTGACTGTTAATCGTAGCCATGGCATATTGGAAAGTTTCAATTATCCAAATAATTACCCATTAAATGAACACTGCACCTGGACTATCCAAGCTACGCAGGGGAACACTCTCAACTATAGCTTCACAGCCTTTGATTTAGAAGATGGATTGGACTGTGATCGTGACTTCTTGAAGGTATGTACCCAGCCCCTAGAAACAAGAAAAATCAGGTCTTCACCAATAAAGAAAAATAATAAGGATGCAGAAGAGCAAGTGGAAATTTATCTTATCTAAATTTAACCATTAAAACTCTAGTGTTAAATCCAAATGACCCTGCTTCCTCTATGATCAGTAGGGAGTGAAGCATTGCTACCTTTAGACAGGTGTGTGCAACTGGGAGGATGAATCCCTTTGCAGGTGCCTTGGTTTGCTACAGGGAGTCTACCTACCACCTGAGATTAGATGCACTGGGTTTTATGGGTGAAGTGAGATGTCATGATCCTGGGATTAGTAAACTGATTGCAAAAAGGCAATGAGCACAATTATTTTCCTCTTGTTTTTATCTGAGAAGAAGTGGGACAAGTTAAAGAACTTTAATATGTATTATTTCTACATTTTTTAATGGAGGGTTGCAGTGTCTCCTGTTTATATATTTTTCCTTTCATAATTCATCTGCCTCTCTAAAGGGACTGATAGAAGATTAAGGCATCCACAAATAAAATATGACATTTTTTAGCCAAATGAAACCATCCAGTCAACCTAATGCCAAGTACCCTTTATTTTCATTTCCTCAAAACAAATATCTTTAGGACAAAAAAGATGTTTTCTTGAAATTTTCCAGGACAACTGAAAAGATATTTTCTCTCATTTTTGTGCTTAGTACTGTGGGAAATAGGGTGTAGTCATGATCACTGCTATATTGTGGGGTATAATCTCCTGCCTACTATTTACTGTTTTGCTGAACTAATCCGTCCTTCAGATCCCACCCTTGAACAGAATGCCAGTATGTAGCTGCTGTGCTCTATTTAGGTTTTTGCACAAGAGGAACTGAAATTTAGAGAAGTCTTGGAGAAGACTACTTACAGCCAGGAAGAGGGCCATGGAATAGTGCCCATATTTCTGGGCATTGTACTTCTTTACACTGGGGTCTTGCAGAAGATTCAGCAACAAGGTGATGGGCTAATCTGTTCCTTCTAGATGTCCTCCCTTGCTCCATCTACCTCCTTAATACAGCAGCTTTCACAGCTTTAAATTGGAAACAAACTGGCAAAAGTGGTGTTCTTCCAGCTTTCTTCCTTGGTGGCCAGGAAGGGTAAGAAAGAACAGACATGTGAAGAAAATAAACAAGGGAGCACTATACTGAGAAATAACTATTAAACCCTTGTTCGTTTTTGTGAGGAGGCTGAAAAAGAAACATTGGAACCAAGTGGAGAGGCCAGTGCTAGTCTCAAGATGCCTAAGTCCTTGATCCATGAAAAGCAGGAGCACTGCACACAGTACCCAGTCAGTGAGGAGCAAGAAACTTGCCAGAAGACACTATTCTAGACATAAGTTAAGGCTGGAGGAATAATGCCAGAGGCAAGGACCCGATCCAAATCACTTAAAAGAACAGAAATAAAATATATCAGAAGGAGTGAGGAGACAGGGAGAACTCCTTGTTTTAACAATTTTTCAGTGCCTTTAATGAAAGAAAATACAAACAATACAAAAGAGGTATAAAAAGGAAAATACAAGAAGAAACAGAATCATGGAAGTGTGTTAAGGAGGCTTTAATTTGTAATTCTTGTGACATTACTTAAAAATCTTTCTCCAAATGCCATTAAGAAATACCACTCGGAAAAGATGTTCTCATTTGGTTGTTGCGTGCTGCACAAATGTGTGCCATAGTGTAAAAAAGAGAACAAGGTTGAACCAGCCAGGGAACTGAAGACTGCTCCCCCGCTGCATCTTGCGAAAGGGGAGCACATTGTCAAGGCTGGGAGTGCTCTGTGGTGTAGGGGAAAGGGGGATTCATCTGGAACCAGTGTACAGTTCACTTTATAAGCAGACTGCAGATATTTGGGACTTTTCTGTTTGAAATCCATGTGGAGGCTGACACCACTGCAAATTAGAAAAAAGATTAATTAAAAGAAACCTCATAGATGTTCAGCTAAAACAAATTACTTTTCTGCCACGTGCTAGTTTTGAGATTTCTTTATGGCAAAGAGGTCTAAGGTGAGAAAGACCTAATGGTCTGGCTGAATATAATAGAGACATAATCCTGTTCACTGTAGTCTAAGTGGATGATGCATGGACCATATGCCAGAGCCCTTCATCGTTTTCTTGAAGAAAATAGGAAGCTGTTGCTCAGGCAGTTTCCATTTAGCTGCACTCACAAACCAGTGGCCATTGGTGCTGATCAAATGCTCTTTTCCCGTGGAGCTTTTCCCATCTCCTTTTGGGTTTGCTGGCAGCAGCTCTCCCACCTTAGCCCCTTGCAACGGGCAGCAGCAACCTATTTGTAGCTCCGTGGCAGCTCTGACAGTAGCAGCATGGTGTTCTGTGGCAGCTAGCAGATGGCAGGCTTGGTGACAGTATTTGCTGCTACTTGCTGGGAGGCTGGGGATAGAAAGGGCAAGTGTTAGCTGTTAGGATGGATTAGGTAGTGACCACAGTTGTGGTGATAGAAGGAGTAAGGGAGAGTTATACACGATGTAAAAGGACAAGGTTAAGTGTTGCAGAGGTGTTATAGCAGAGACATGACCAACCATAACATCATAGCAGGCTACAGTCTAGAAATGGCAGTTACAAAAAAGAAATAAAAAAAAAAAAAAGCTGAGCCACTTTTAAAAGTTAGTGTGAGAAACATATTTAAGGTGTGTGAACTTATTTTTATGATATGGCAAATGTCTCAAATGAAAGCTCTGATTTTTTTGAAACCTTTCTGAATTCTGAAGGAGAAAAATCATGGGATGGGGACAGCTAGACTGAGAAACTATGTTCTTGAGTACTGCTGGACCTGGCCTGCTGGACACCATGCTTTTGGACCCAGCCTCCTTACTGGAAAAGGGCCTGTTCTTCAGCTTTGTGTTTAATTATGACCCACTCTGACCCAAAACCATATGGAGTATATAAGAAGAACATTTTGCCTCATGACTAATTCAGTCACAGAACATGTTAATTTGCTATTTGCTCCCTGTGTTAGTCCATATATGAGCCAGAAATTAAATATGTAGAGTAATGAAAAAGCCAAAAGTTTCTACACATTAGTATTCCTAGTGATTGTCAGTTACCAAAGATATCGTCCTGCAGACCAAATAACTGTGTCACATACAGGACAAGGGAAAATATAGTCAGATGTCCAGAGAGTACGAGTAAGTACAAGTAAAATGAGTGGCTGTCCCAGACTGAAATGCAGTCACAGCTGCTGTGCAATAAGAAGTCAGCTGTATATTGTGTTATTTCCTTTTCTCCTTTGATCACGGGATGCTTCTTGTCAGCCAGGCCACCGTTCCACCAGCTGGCTGGTGTTACTCATGATAAGCAGCATTCCCTCTCCACAGGGAGCATTGAGTGGTTTTGACTCGCCCTGGTCTGGGCAGGACCACTTTAGTATGTATAACTATTTACACCAGGGTTAAGTAGGAAGGAAAAAGCCCTGCTCTTCTCATTTTGTGACAATTCTCTGCCCCTGTGCCTAGATGCCAGAAATTGAGAAGGGGAATTGTGGAAGGGAGTCAAAGCTGCAGTTCTTTATAATGTCAGTCTCTAGCATGAATCTCATATGAGCACTTTCTCAACAAATGAGCAATGTGCAGTGTTTCCTGGCCTGTCACAGGATGCTGGCTCATTGCTAGTAATGCTCATAGGAAGTGTGACATTTTGCAGGGAGTTTTACAGTGAAGTTTCAAGAATATGAGATGAGTTGCTTCTGATAAAGATAAGTACAGAAATGGCAATGATAAAAGACACAAGGAATATCAAATAGCAGACTGGTTCCTAGTGATGCTGCACTAACTGTAATTGGATTGGATGGTCTATAAATTATATAGCAATCTGTGGCTTGGCTCAATAACCTAACATTAGCCTTTCTAGAGGAGTCATCAGGCTGTAACCAGTGAGATATTGTAGGCAATGACATAGAAATGTCATTTTTTCCTCTACGTTCACCAGGTTATTAGCTGAACAAACATGTATTTAACTCCCCATCTTTAATGGAGAATTTCCTTCTGCTTCTGTATGGTAGAACATCATCTCTATGGGGACAAACCTCTTTTATAAGTAAGGAGAATGTTGTGTTATTGCTCTGAAGATCAGAGTCTTGCAGCAGGACTGAAACTTACTCCTTCCTTCTCCAAGGAAAGTATTATTTAAAAACCACTTATCTTTCTCTCTTCCAGTGACAATCTCCCTCTGTGTTCTGCTCAGAAAGTACAACCATCCCTTGAAGTCCACTCTGTTTAGCATCTGCTATTAATAAGTACAGGAAAGACCTTGCCTAGTCTTTTGCAAGATTCCACCAGCCTTATAAGCAGATAGCAAAATTATGTCATGAAACAAGACAAGTTTCAGAGCTCTCTGCTGAGTTTCATCCCTTTGATGTGTGCAGTTTCACCTAGTGGCAAAGATGAATTATCATTGGGTTAATGCAAAAGAACATCTTATGGGGGCAAACAACTGCCTGATCACAGCTAATGCCTTTCTTCTGCTGCAGGGGAGGACACAGTTCCTCTTTGGACTGAAGCACTTCCTTGCTTGCTTACCGTTAGTGTACTTAAGCAGTCCAGACTCTTTCAGCAGTTAGGCTCACAGTGGTTAAAATACCATTGCACACTTATAATGTGGAATATTACCAAATGAATATAGTAATTAATATGGCGTCTGCTCCTGAGAACTGTTTCATTCCCTTCTGGTGGTAAGAGAATATGTCTTTGTTTTTTTTCTTCTTTTCAACGACAGTAGCATTCCAGGGATGTGCTATCATATCCTTTTTCTCCATCTGGGAATACTGCATTAGATAATGGTTGCTCACACTCCTCTGGTCATCCTATTTTATTTTTTTTTTTAGCTTAACATAAAAATATCTTGTCCTGTTTCTAGTTTTACTCCCCCTTGTAATTAGGAAATCTGTTTAAACCATATGAGGATATTAGCATTATTATGTTTTATTTATGAGTGTGTCTTTTTAAAGTGCTGCAGGAATTCTCCAAGCACAGAGAATGGCTTTGCTCATGGCTGTGCATTGATTTACAAAATGTCACCATCAGTACATCGCCCTGGGGAAGCAGATGATATACGAAATATATCCATCCAGGTTTGCACACAGACATCAAATTACAGCCTACCGGAGAGGTTGCAGTGGTATCCATTAGCTTATTACCATGCAAGCTGGCAGCATGCCAGCCCATCCCTGAATTCCTTCAGGGGGTTATGAGCCTTCACAAGAAGTCCTTCAGTGTAAGACTGTAAAGAGAAAAGTGACAATTTCCAGGTTTCTGTGGCAGACCTTACCGTTGGTATACAACAAAATCTTAGCCCATGCACTGATTTTCAGTGAGAGATGTGGATACTCAGAAGGAGAATATCAGGCCAAAAAGCTGCCTACCCTAAAGAAGACTGGCTCAGGACTTAGATTTTTGTTCCCCTAATTGCCTGTCTTGCTAGAATCAAAGTACACTTTGGCTTTGCTGTTTGAAAGGCTATGTAGAAACAAAATTACAAATGCTCACAACCCTTCCCCACCCCTCAAGACAGCTAAATTTTTAGTGATGAAACAATTGCATGGGTTTTAGGATTGCCGACAGAAACCTCGGATGACAACAACCACGAGTGAAGCCATCACAGACTCCACTTTTGGACTCACAAAATGAGTCAGACCTTCATGGAGTTGTTTTCCACACCCTGCCAGCTCAGAGCAATGTGACTTTGCGAAAAAAACTTTGTACAATGCAGTGGCTGTGAAATACCACCATATGATTGTAGCGTGCTTGCCCCTTGTTGGAAACAGAGCATTTAGGAATCATCTAGTCACAGCTGGATTCATCTTTCCTCTGTTTTTCTTCTGTATTCCAAATTTGGCTGGAAAGCCTGGTCAGGATCTGTAGGGCTATCTGCTTATCCCACTTGGCACAGGCGTTGCAATACAAGATTACATGGTGACTGGAGAAACCCCATCTGCATGAGTCAAAGCTTCCTCTCCTCAGAGGGAAGCTCCCAGACAGCTCAGAGAAAACCACACTGGACTTTGAGGAAGGCCTCGTGTTTGCCCTTCACTGTTCCCGTGAGCAAACCTGAAAGCCCAAATGGCAGGAATATTTCCCTTTTCTCCCGTCTTCATCTGAGACCAAGCTGCAACTCTCCTTAGTCACTGTAGTTAGGCATTATGCAAATTTTCTTAAATAGGGTGGATTCCCAGAGACAACCCTGCGCTCTTTGGCCTCTGATGGTGTCCGTGTGATGCTGCTGGTGATGTGTTCAGTTCATCTGGGCTGGTAAAGCACAGGAGAAGCAGCACTCAGCCCTGCTCAGCCAGCAGTGCTGCAAACTGCTCATATCACGGTGGGCTTTTCAGAGCTGTGTCCCTAGGCACAGGCCCTTGCCTTTGTAAGGAGGTTTTCCCACAACAGCAGCTTTCTGCTGAAGAATAACTTTGGAACTATTACAGTCTCAAGCTCAAAGGCAGTCCTGCTCCCTCCACTGTGAGTGGATTCTTGCTGCTGAGGAACCACCTCAATTTCTGAGGCTTTGAGAAAAGCAGGTGCTCTCCCAAAATAGCCACAGCCTCATCACCAGGCATGTGTGATCCCACAGCCACAAAGGCTTGGATCCCCAAGCAGTCCCTTGGTCAGCAAAGGCTGCAGAGACACTTCAGGGACCCATCTGGATTCTGTCCATGACAGCATTGGGGTTTGGTGGAGGTGCTCTTCTGATAGAGGTTTGAGGATTTAAAATACCATGCTGCATAAATAAGATTTTGAGTGCAGGTCTTAGGGTTGACCAACTAGGTGGATGTTTCCTAGGCATTCCTTTCTTAAACAGCAGTTGTTTCCTGCTCCTATATCTAAAACACTTTTAAAAATTAATCCAAAGATACACCCTGCATTTCTTACATTCTTAAAATTCATTCATTGCTAAAGAAAAACATCGGTTTGATATAATTTGCAGCAATAAATCTTTCCTAGAATGACAAGAATGAGCAGATATGACTGTCATAAAAAATCCTTGTTTTCTTTGAGAATGAAGTAAGCGGTAATGTAAGAGGTGAAAAATTATTTTAAAAGAAATTACTGCAGTCTAATTTGGAATTTAACATCATTTGAAACTTCCAAGTTATTCAGGCTCAGCCTATGAGACAAAACATGGACTCAGGTAAAACTCATACTATTAAAAAACTGGACATTTATACATTTCCATGTGTCAGATAAATCTCAGCAATATTAACTACTGTGCCTACATGTCTAGTGATGCACAATGTCAAACTCCATTGTGCTATGAAATAAAATGGTTAATTAGAGAAAGTATGTCATTGTGTGGAGACAAGAAAGTTGCTTGCAGAGGTCAGAGCAAGAATAATTATAAGATCATCTATAGCATAAACATATTTAAATTAAAATATTACTTAGCATGAGTTCTTAAGGAGGCTTTTTTTTTTTTTTTAGTGACAATTGCAAATACTTCTCAGCATGCAAGCACAAACATAACTTTATTTTCTTCTCATGTTTGTTCAGAAGTATCAAGGCTCCATGCACTAAGTTGCTCAAAGTCTCAAGCTGCCTTTGTTTCAATGAAATGATGTTGCTGTGGTGCTCAGCTAGCACAGTGGGCCACATTCTGGAGTTTTGCTTTAGTTTTTTCCTCCGGCTGACAGACCTGCAGGTTCTTAAGTTTGCACTCTAGCTCTTCTGGAAGTAAATGTGTTGCTCTGAAAATAATTATTTTTGTTTGTGTTAATTCTTTTTTTAACAATTAATGATTATCTCTCTTTGGAGTGCATTCTGTTACTTGGATGACAATTACATTGTCTTGTTTTTGCTTCATATTGTTTTCTGGTAACATATTTGTTGCCATCCCATCAAAATTTCCTTTCATTTCCTTTCAGGAAGAGCTACTCAGAAACTTGTAATCACTGCCTCTGGTATTTAGATCCAAACAATCTCACACCAGGTTTCCCACTTCTAAGAGGAAAGGGATACTTGTGTGTGTCAGAAAAACTATTTGAGACTGTCCTAGAAGCTCTGGCCATGGGTGGGACATTTGCAGCTCTGCTTGTCTGATCCAAGGCACAACCTCCTTTCATGAGTTCTGCAAATGCAGCCCAGGACTGTTGCTGCTGGTCCCTGTAAAAAGGCTTTCTGACTGCAAACAATTTGTTTCCAGACTCAAATTGAGACAATTATTGACATGATATTTCTTGATAGTTCTTTCATGATAGTTCTTGACATCTGATAACAGTATTATTTACAATATGATAAAATGAGAGCTGTCAGTATTCATAGGATGGATTTTCACTTCATATGAAACTGAAAGTTTGGCTTTGAAAACTCCATCATCTCTGGATCGAGACTATGCATTACAACTAACTAGTATATGTAAGCAGCTTTTTTCCAGGGCAGATTAGGCATGGGTTTTTCCTTTTTAATGGTTTTCCTGATGAAAAAAACTCATGCCTTTTCATAGAAATAAAGTTCTCCAAAATAAAACTGATATTTTGCCCTTCCCTCCCCTGTTTTCTGCCAGGAAAGCTGAACAGATGGAGTCTCACTACCTGTCTGCAAGGCTTACTTTGCATGACTGAATAAGCCTGACAAGGTGCTCAGGTAGAAAAATGTCCCTACTTCAAGTATGCCCAAAAAGAACCCATTCAAGGTTTATTTTTCTCATTTTTTTGAGATCTTTATTTCTTCCATGCAGCAGGACCTCCATTTGCCAGCCAGCTCAGTCCTTGAGCTCTTGCTCCAGTTCTGGCAATGCGCTTTTCTGTGACACAGGTCATGCCGCTTTGCTTTGCTCTGCTCCTCCAAAGAGGGGTGAACAGCTGTGGCTTCCAGAGCATCATTCTTGGTGTCAGCAGCGTATTTCCAGGCTGAAGTATCAGAAAAGCCAAAATGTCATACTGGTGACTATGGTGTCACCCCTGGGAGAGCTAGGCAAGCTGAACCCTTCCTGCAGCCTTGGCCAGTCCTGCTTTCCCAGCCCCACTCTAATGCACAGCAGATGGTTTTCAGCTGTCACTTCACTGCAGGGCAGTCACAGCTCGATTCTTCCCTTAGAAAGCTGGTACCTCCCCTTTTTACTTTTGTGTCAGCCTATACGCTTGCTCCCAGGCAGCCTGATAAGCAGTTTCTCTTAACAGTTATTGAGCCCACAGCTAATAATTCATCTGAACTTACCACATCTCCACCTGGTCCCGGTGCTGGGGTGCAGGCTGATCAATGGAGTGTTCTGGGTGCTGCTGGGCAATTGCTTTGGCTAAAGGCGAGAGGCCAAGGATCTGAACATGGGCAGCAGCTGTTTGCGTATTTTGACTGTCTGATTGTCTGCCAAAATCATTATGAACCATTCAGATTTTCTGGTGCAGGCTAAAAGGTCTGAACAAGTAAATATATTACAAAACTAACATATACACAGAAGGGGAGCACACACTTTCTTCTCCACAGGGAACTGGAAGGCAGGCAAATCACCAGTTCCTAGAGTCAGTATGGTACAGGAGTGCCACAAAATCCAATTGCCCTGCACAATTCTAAGGAGTACCTTGCCTCATATAGCCTGGAGAAGAATCTTCCCTTGATTTCCAGCAGTTTTAAGATAACACAGCTGACAAAGCAGGAGAAACACTGTCTCCGAGATCAGGAGAGAAATTGTGGCTCATGAGAGCTGTGTTCATCTTCAGTTTCACTTGCCTGTGTTTGTGTGAGAGCAAAAGGTAGTTTGGGCAGTTCAAAATGCCCTGTGAAAACACACAGCTGTCCCCTTCATTTAGAAAGAAAAGACAGCTCAAAAAAACCCGCTGTAATTCTAGCAGTTGCGGTTCTGCCTCTCTCAATGACTTACAGCTGGCCAGGCACTCAAATTCCCTGCAAAATGCTGCTCTGAACCCAAACCCACAGGGGCAGCACGGCATGAAGAGATTGCCATAGTAACCATTCTTTGTGTCTTGAAAAACTGACAGACTGTTTTCAGAGGAAATTACATAGAAATGCAGCATTCGCTCTCTTAGATAAAAATAATACCCCCTTGATGAATCGAATTGCAGAAGACTCATGAAGCTGGTTTTTTTCCATTTGGATTTGAAAGTTTCTTGGTGTGATTTAGTCCATAGTTGGTTAGAATGGTTTTTTTATTTGTAATCACTAGAGCTAACGGCCAATTGTGACTGTGCATCTTAACATAGCTTTTGCTTCTATTCAGAGTATAGATTCATGATCTCCACAATGATTTATTCTTCACCATTCATATTTTATTGGTGTAAGATTTCCATGGCTTGAAGCCACAGAAATATGAGTAGTATATACCACAAAGCTGTCAAAGGAAGTAGTACTATATAAAAATCTAATTGGATCTGACTTGATTTCAGTTTGCTGAACTTAAGCCTTAAAAGAATGTGTAAATCTTTCAGCCTGGCTTGGAAGAAGGTCATAACTGTAATGCTGGGCATGGTACAGCTCATCTGTCTGTCAGGTGGCCCGTCAAACCTTACATTTGGAGAGAATACAGATGGATATTCCACATACCTAATTTTTATGACAGTTCAGTGTTTATTATCAAACACATCTGATCAAGGCTTTGCAAGAGCTACAGCAATGTATCTGCAATTAGAAACCTTTAATTTTTTCTGATTTCACCAACAGAAATCATACCAAATAGAGTGATAGTTCTCAAGTTGCAAAACACTTTGCACACTTTGAGCCTTTCATTGTATTAGATTTGTAGGTACCAGTCATTATGAAGGCCATGAAATATTACCATTTTATTATTCCTGCAATTTGCTCCTAACTTCTGGCAGAACGATCTCCAATTTTCTTTTTTTTTGTTTAAAAAAGACATTTAAACTAGACTGTCTGCTTGAGAATTTTAAACCATTTGAGTAGATTTTTTGGCCTCAATTGTACTTGAAATGAATAACAATATTTCTGAAGATTCTACAAGACTAACATCTTGAACAGAAAAGCAGAGGGTTTAATTACTCATTCCCGTATGTGAGTCTGCCAGAAAATGTGTGTGACAATTAGTAGCTAACATGGTTAATCAATATTTGCTGGAATATCATACTTCCATACTGTGTGCTGAGTGTAGGAGAATTCTTAGTGGAATCAAAGATATTTGGAAAACAGATTAGAATGGAGAGCAAAGATAAATAAACCTTGGCTGTTTTTCTAGAGATCATAGGATTTGATTCTTTGCATGGGACGAACTTTAAAGTGATGGCTTCAGAACAAAGGAAAGATTTTGTTGAAATTCTGAAAGGAAGCGTGCCAAAAATTCACAATGAGAATGTTCAGACGTGGTTTCTCTGCCAGGAATTTTCTGGATTGTGTTAGGAAGATATGCCCTGCGAGACACAAGATTGGATGAACTGTGGCAAAGTGGTAATAAAGCACAAGGGCTGCTGTTTTTCTAAACTTTAAGAATCATAGTAACCAAGGTAGAAATAATACAGCAATTCCTAACTTGACAACAACCAGCAACCTGGTATTTTAAGTCAAAGTTTTTTATTTTGCTAAAATGTCTCATTTTTACCAGCTTTTCAAAAATGTACACTCTTCATGCCTGAAAAATTACACTGGGACATTGTGGTATTTGGTGAGGAACATGGATACGTACTCAGTGTGACTTACTGGATTTGGAAAAAGTTACAAAACTAGAATTTGAAAGACAATTTAAACCTGTTTGGAGACAACAAATGTAAAAAGGCTTAAAAGCTCTAAGCATCTACTATCATCCCATCAAAACATGTATTAAGTGTTTTCATTTAAATGTGAGTATATGACTAACTTCACTTGTCAATATTTAAGTACAGGAATATTTCCCTAGCATTTTGTTGTTTTCTTTGTTCGATTGATTGAGGGTTTTTTAAGAGTGGTGATGTTTTAAGAGTGGAATGAAGGATTTCTCCTCTGTAATTGGGAAACAGAAAGATTTTTCAGGCTGGCTACAACTGCCAGCACACTGATCGTCAAAATACCTTTACATAGAATATGACAAGGAGATCAAATTTCAGAAGCATGGCTCAGTGCAGGTTTCCTCCAAAGCAGGATACTAGCATAAGATTATGAAACCATAAAAAAACATACAAAGTTTCCTTGTGGTTTTGAAGATTTACTTTACTTTTGGTTTTCAGTTTGTCCTCGCTACTTTGGGAGACCCTCAGGATGCTGACTGCTTTGTTTACTCCATCAGAAGTCCAGTCAGTCCTGATATCACCTGGGTACAGCCTTGAAGAGATGAAGATGTAAACAGAGTTGTCACCAAGGGAGTTGGAGGCGCTGAGCATGTTATATGCATGGGCAAATCAGACCTATGACATCCTCTTTTTCTTTCTATTTCAGTTCATTGCCACTTGCCCTTTATCTTCTTCCCCAGCAACCCCCAACACACACCAAAACAGAAACAGCAAAACCTTCCTACTGTACACAGTGTGCAGCCAGGTTTAAAGACATATTGGAGTTATATTTGTTTATTATTTAATCAAAATCTTTCCACACTCCCCAGGCTTATATTGCTGTGCAAGGGTGCGAGAAGTGGCGCTGCTTTTGCCAATTGGGAAGCTGCTTTTTACTCACTGGCATATTCTTTTGTTTTGTTTCATTTCAGCTCTATGATGGGCCTGATGTACAATCCAACCTGATAGGCACTTACTGTGGACAATCTCCTCCACTGGCAGGGAGCACTACAGGGACCAGCCTTCATGTGGAGTTTTATTCTGATGGACTCAATACTAGAAGTGGGTTCCAGATGCTGTGGCATGTTAATGGTAAGTTAGCCAGGTTTTCTCTGGGAAGGTAGGTTTCCTTCCCGGTATGTTTAATGGAGTCCCTGCTTATGCCACTCTGTGTCATCTAAGTAGAAATAACCCATTGCAGCTGTAAAAATATTGCATTTCATCATAATTCTTGCAATACTTTCCCAGACGATGTTTCTGCACATGCACACCTTCACAGATCATCTGAGCAGAGGCTGAGAGCTGTTAGTGAAAAATGCTTTCAGTTCCAGAAGTAGGCACAGAGATGAGGGGCGTGTCCAGAGTTTCTGTTCTGAGCAGCAGATAGACGCTGTGACAGGGTAACCATGAGTGACTTGGGCTTTCTAATGGGAACATTCAGCCCTCAGTTTTCCCCATCTCTACAGACTTGTGTTTTCTATGCAGGCTTCTCCCTAGCTTTATTTAGTAGTACTTGTTTTCTTGGGTTGTGTCCACTTCCAGCTGCCCCCCACCCCACTTCTCTGTGTGAAATAACATTGGCCAGGATGTGCTTTGGGTGTTTGTTCTCTTGTTCCTGCATGTCATGGAGACTGTCACATGCCTTATTAACGAGGCAAAAACCTACGCCAGTTATAAACAAATCTGTTAATGACTGTACAGCTGCAAACTGTGCTTGCAGTTTCTTCATCAGTGAGGTCACAAATGCAATTTTTTTCACTCTGCTTATTTAACAGCAATAGTGGGCTGTAACAAGATTAAATCGTGTGCCATTCTACATCCCATCAAAGGAGATCCAACCTTGAAAATAATTAAATCGCCCCAGTTGCCCTGTCTGTCTAATCAGTTCACGCCATTCCCAGCACTGTGAAGCAGCTGAAGTGGGCTGCAGAGGCCCCACTGCGGGTTGCCGAGGTGTATGGCAATCTGTAAGCTGTTTGAATAGGAGCTCCCTGCGCCTACCACAGACTGCTGGCGCTTGGGGGCTCCCGAAGGGCTCCCCTTGGCTAGACAGTGGTGCCTTGCATTCAGCGGGAGGGAATGAAGGAGCATTTCTGGTGAAGGCAGGGACACATGCGGGAGGAGTGGGATGTGTGGCAAGAGCCAGCAGGGGAAGGGCTGCAGCACAAAGGTGCGTTCTTGTGCTCCAGGGTGATGTCATTCTGGGACTGCACAAAAGAAGAAAAAGTGGAGGCTTTTATGCATGGCCAGATGACATCAGCCAGTAGCCATGGTGCTGGGTTAACTTGCTTTTCTAAAGCTCTCAAAGCTTTCCAGAAACTGCCTGCATGGTAAACACTTTTGTGCTTTCCCTCCTTTCCCACCCCTTCTGCACTCCTTTTCTGCACTGACACATTCACTTTCCTGTTAGACAGCACTGCCCTCCTGTTAATTCCTGGACACTAAACTGCAGCCTAACGCTGCACAGGGCCAACACTGCTAATGTGGGGTTGTGTCTAAGCAGCAGACCAGGGTTTGTAGGGTCAGATAGGACTGGCTCCTAGGGAATGTCATTGCTGGCTCCAGACGTCACAGCTGCAACTTCTGACAGCTTACAATATGAGTGCAAGTTCCTTCAGAGCTAACCACAGTTGTCATATTTTTGTTCATTGCAAGCACTTCCTTTTTTTCTCAATTGATGTCATGCACAAATATGGCTATTCCTCTTACTCTTGGTGGCTACATTGCCTGGGCATATACCGTTGTCCTAGACTGGATAAAATTAGATATGTCCCTGTGGTAGGGGTGCTATATTTGCCTTTCTCTTCTGAAAACCTTTCAAGTGCACCCAAAAAAAAAAAAAAAATCACTGGAAAAAGTCTCCTTGTCTAGGGGAACTGATCAGGAGTTGCAGCCTTGGGGTTGGATATTTCAGAGTGAAGCATTCAGGTCCCTTCTTCCCTGAGGGCAAATCCCTCAGAGAATCTACACCCTAATCTGGTAACATCTCACCTCACAAGCAAATAAGAAGGCTACATATATTGCTGAGAGAAGAGCTTTTATTTCTGCTCAAGTGACAAATGCGTGCTCTTCTAGAGTTCAAGCTGTTGTGAACTATTTCTCAGGCTGTCCATGTGCTCCTTAGCTGGCAGTTGTGAAGCATCTATAAGATATATATCAAGGACATTCACATGCACTGATGGTAAAGAGAGCAGCACATACTTGACACCATGTGCCTGATACAGTTTGCTTCAGACACTTTTCACAGTTCTGAGGTGACCAAAAAAAGCCAAAAGTTTACCTCATTGATGACTGACTTGAATAGCCCCTCCTGCCACATGACACAATTTTGAACTGTTTAGATTTAAAACATTTGCATCTGATATTTCGAGCTGCTGTGCTGAAGGAAACCCACTCCTTAGGCTTTCACAAAGACAGAAATAGTCAGTCTTAGGAGAATGCTGTTATTTATGCTTAAAGATGTCCTATATAATTTTAACTTGGATAGAAAGTTCTAGTGCGATTTAAAAATGGTTGTGGTCCTGAAACAACACTGTTCATCTAAGGGGCTTTTATTAAAGAGGGTGAATTTAGACTTGATTTGGCTAAATCACTAAACCAAGGCCTCAAGAGGATTATTCACAAGAGGAAAGCTTGAATCTGCAAGATGCTTATTTCACTTTTGCTCTATTTTGGGAGCTTTATATAGGCAAATACATTTGGGGGCATATATTGGCCCTTTGAGAAAGAGCAAATTCTTGGTAACAGTCTGGATATGCAAAGATGGAATGCCAATCAAATTGCTTTCCTTAAAAAAAAAAAATTCAGGAGGCCAAGAGGGCAAAGGTCTCTTAGTGCAAAATTACACCAGTGACAACTGTCACCATCTGAGAAGACACATATTTCCTAGAGCTGTCACCTACCCTATTAAGCAATGTGCATGTAGGAGCTGACTGCTTTATATATACATCTGCTTTTCATTGGAAGCTCACTTACTTGGCTGCTTGATTGTCAGTAGAGCTTATAAATTTAATTGTCTCTTCTCAGCATGGTCAAAATTTGCCCCCACTAGTCTTTCTGTCTCACATTTTCAGTATATGTGTCAGGTAAAGTGTTAAATAGTTTGTTAGATCTTCAGAGAAGCACAACAGAAACAGATGATAGATTAAGATACTGAAGCCATTCACTGCAGACATTCGTCAGGCATCCATTAGGATTTAAGAAGCAGATATCACACTGCAGGTCAAGGAGGGAGCTGAGGTCTGGATTTTCTAAGCCTGAATCATAGCTCTGCTGTTGGTTTCTTGTGTAACCTTTGACAAATTGCCATTTGCTCAGTTTTCAAAAATGACTATTCCTTCTCAATAACTTTCTGTCACATTAAGTCTAAGGATGCACAAGGTCTGACCTTCTGAAGTCCTGAGCGGTTGTTTTGAGTTGTGGGTGCTACCATGTTCAGAGCTGGCTTTTTATGTTGCAGTCTGACTATTAAAAACATAGACATGTTCTCTATGAGAGCTAAGGCTGAATTAATTTCTGTTTCTTCAGCAAGCTAGACCTCCCCTCACCACCCAAACTAGTATGTAAATATAGGGGCCAGAATTTTCTTAAAATACTTGTTTCTAAACAGTTCACTCAATGTTTGAGAATGAGAAAATGGCTTTTTTTATTTTTTATTTTTTATTATTGAACACTAACAGTTGATATGGGAATGGTGGTCATTCCATATCTTGGAGGATTCAGCTCCTGTTTAAATGTCTAAATTTGCCTTTATGTCTCTGGGTCCCAGCAGTCTATCTATTTATTATCTGTCTAACTGATTTCGGACTGGAGCATATTGAAAAAATACCAAAATTCAGAAGACTGGTAAAATGATAATCAATGTTACAGAAATGATTAACAAATCAGAAAGTAGAAAAAAACCAAAACAGTATCTCACTTGAATTTTTACTCTCTTGCATAAACCCTCATCACAAAAATTATTCCACTTTACCCATTGGACAATATTCTATAACTAAACCTACTCAACAGAGAAAAATTTTTCAGAATCAAATCCAAATTATGTTTCATGTAGGTATTAGTGTAGTACTGGCAAGTGTTTATACTGCATGTTCCTTGCAGTTAGAGTAATTTTATGTTTACCAAAATGTTTCACCATGAACACCACAACTGGAAAGCTCTGAGTTCTTTAATTTCCCTGACTCTGATTTTACAGGAACAGTGCCAGTTCACTTTAACCTTTATGGATGGGATTTTTCTAGCATGTGGCTAAAACATACTCATGAATAAATCTGAAAACCTTGCAAATAAAAGAGGTTTTCACAGATTACTACATTTCTATTCAGCTATAATTATTTATGAGAATAGAGATTCTTCTTTTGTTAATGAACACCATCTGCTAACCAGACAGGCAGTAATATGGAAAGATCTATAAATCATCCCTTGCACAATCTTCAATGAATGCATAGATTTTAGTCAGAGGAAAGCAAAACCACCAAATACATGTTTCCTAAGCTTCCTATTTGTTGTTTGATTTCCTAGCAACTAACCCCAAAGTAGGTAGTTGTTTTATACATTTTTCAAGGGAAATCCAGGACTTTTACACTGCTAAAAGGCTAACTCTCCTCTCTTTTTTTTTATCTGTTTAACCGTGGGGCTGAAATTTCCCAGATTACTGCAAGAAGGTCAGCACAAATTTGGCATACGGTGTATGCAGTTCAGCTGCAAGAAACTTTTTCATGGTGTAGCTGTCTGCATCTCTGTACACATACAGCAAGACCATGTATTTCTGTACTGAGGGTACTTCACTACGAACAGATTGGTTTGGGGTTATTCACTGTTATTTCAGTGAGAGCTGAAGTCATGCAGCAATATATAGGTTCTGCTTCTGCATTTTTTTGTACCTCTAAAGACCACATTTTTTTTACTTTGCTGCCATAAGCAGCATGAGTTCCATTTATTTGAAGAGAAGCAAAATCTTACCTGATGTTTCCAGAAAAATACAAACACTGGGAGAATTGAGAGAAGGTTTGTATTCACATAATGAATCAAAGATTTTTTTAGCATTTCATACAGTTATTCTATCATTATTGCTTTCTCATTTTAGTGTTGTAGCAAGTGAGTTGAAAGGTGAGAACATTTTTTTTAAATGTCCTAAGTATTTCTGTAAATATTTTTTTAAAATCCACTAAGATCTGTATTTTCAGAAAAGCACAACACAACTGATTCTTACCTCATCCATATAAGAGTAGAAATGTAATATATAGACTTTCTGCCTATCGGCCAGAGATACAAAGATTGTGCTTATGCTCTGATGTGGAGGTTTCTACTGGCATATGCACTTTAGTTAAAACAATTCAGATGTGAAGTTCACATATTTGCAAAGATCTTTTTTCAGCTATTAGTCAGTGAATACTTAGCCATAAACTCAAGCAATTCTGATCTGTTTGCAAACAATTAATAAATGATTGGCAACATGAGTTCAGCATATTCATTATAAGAAATGAATCACACAGACCTAAACTTTACCACCATTTTATTGGAGCACTTAAGAAGAATCACTTCATTTTAACAAAAAGCCTTTTCTGGGAACATTTGTAGTTGGAAGAAAAGAAATGGGACTTTAAAAACAGTTTGACCTTCTTACTCATGTGCTTCACATCCCTCACCCAGAGAATACTGATTGAGCTCAGAGAAAATATAAACCTCTCTGGAGAGGAAGCGTGAGTAATCTGAATGCTACCTGCAATTCAGAAGGAAGAAAGGTCTGTGTCTCAAAGCACGGCACACAAGCTTTCCACTCATCGCAGCCATTTCGGGTTTAAATGAAAACCATGTCTTTTGTGGCTATCAGGAAACTGTTAGTAGGAGCAGCTGAGTCATAACTGCCTGTTTAGTTTTAAAATGTTCCCAGCTTTCTTCAGGCTGAGATAAATAGCAATTGGCTTTGTTCTCGCCTGCTGAAACTCCCCTGCCTCGCTGTTACCACCCCCTCAGCAGCCGAGACATCAAGTCTGTTTGTTGAGAAATCTTTCTGTTTCCCAAGTTGGCAAAGCAGTTTTTAATTCCTGAAATTTGTCCTTAGTGTAATTCCAGCTGCTGAGGGGAAAGAAAGTACAAGTTCCATTGCAGGCTCCCCCACTGCCGACACCTCTTTCTCCTGGTTTCTTTAGAGGAAAATTAGACCATCTTCTAATGGCGCTGGGAAAAAAAGAGCTGGTGGGTTATACTGAGCTTTCATCCTTTCCATGTCTCTGAGGAAATGTTCAAGGATATCAAAGTTTCAGGGGCTTAACATTTACCATTGCTGGCAGGCCTTGGAGAAGGAAGCACCCTACCTTGTTCTGTGTCTCTCCATAGGGACTGAAGGCAGGATTGGTTTGAAATACACTTCAAAGCTTCTTTAGATCCTAGATTGAGACACCCAGTAGCTTGACAACTTAACTTTGTGGCTGTGGAGCAAACCACCTCAGGCTGCAGTAAGGTAACAAAAAAGGGAAAAGAACTGAGCCTGTGCCAATTCACCTGTGAGGTCAAAGTCAGCTGTGTAAAGATTTTCCTGGGTTATCGCTAACTGTTGTTCAACTATGGGAACTCTTGTGTTTAGAAGGTGGTTTTCCTGCGAGTACTGGGTGATGGACTGACAGAGATCAGTGTTAAATTGCTGGCATGGCTGGAGTCTTCCTGACATCTGTATTTAGACACCTCTCTTTTTTTAGCTTAAAATAGCTTCTTATTGCTTTGCTCCCTGTCAGACCTCACAGATCTGTATTTTGCAGTCCTAGAAGTCCTATAGCCAACTGTGACAGAGCCAAACTCAAGTTTTTAGTGAGGAGCTGAAGGACGCCATGGTAGAGATAATGGTAAATGCTTGTGGGACTTAGCAGCCACAAGTTTGTCACTGAAGATGTTAAGGAAAGTATTTGTGCTTGAGTGAAGATCTTGATCTATAGCTTCCTGAAATAAAAAAAAGGTGTTAAGCAGAGCAATGACCAAAGATACCTTGTTCAAGATGGAAATTATTCTTAGACTTGGTAGAGATTAGGTGAGTTTTGCACATCTGTGTGGATTAGTTGAGTGGGTCAGTGGGGTACTTTATTTGTTTTATGTTATAAAATATGTCCTATAAATGAAAGTTCTGATACAGATGCTATTTATCACTTCTGACATACTGCAGTATTTGCCTCTGGAAATATAAAGCTCATACTTTGTTGGATGGCTTTATTTAGTGTTTTGGGGCTTTTTTGCATGTGACAAAACCTTCCCTCTGGAGATGAAGTCAAAGAGATTGATGGAGTGTGGGCATTACTTACAAACCTCAAGTGACCTTATAAAAGCGGTGTAAGCAAAAGATTAGTGCCTAAATTAAACACTTGGGGGCTTATAATGTAGAGAAAAAAATGCTGCTGCAAGGCAGAGCAACACACATGTAAAATCAGATCTAACACACAGTTCCCTTGGTTTCTGCATGTGACAGATACACAGCCACCCTGCTGGCTTCTCTAAAGGTGGTGTTTCACCATGAATATACCTGATTAAAGTCCTTCCTGACTCTGGGAGGACTTCTGTGCTTTCCCACCCTGCTGATGCCTGCACTTGGGGACTGAGTCAGGGACATTGTCTTCACAAGGCCAGTGCTGCCCTTAGCATATCTCCATACAGCAATGATAAAACTAGTTTCAAATGTTCAGATGCTTTGTGCTGTCAAATCAGGGCCTGCATTTGATCTGTTCTTTTGCTGCCTTTTTTTTTTTTTTTTTTTTCCAATCTAGTTCATATTATGCAAGAACTTAGTCACCCAAGGGGCTGGGTAGTGATAGACAGCATTTTCTTATCTGAAAAGAAAAATTCATAACTTTTCAAACATGGCTTGTCTTACTATTGTAAAGTTCCAATTGAATAAAAAAAAAGAAAAAAAGAAAAAAGAATATTAAACACACCAAGTGTCAGAAAGCCAGTCTCTCCACTGTGACTTGGCAGATTGTAGTCATGCTCAGTAGGCTGAGGGAAATTGTATTGTCTTTAATTTCATGATTCCTAAAGCAGTGGGAAATAGCATTTTTACAACAATAAGAAGCCCTCAGCATCATAGCTTAACTTGTGTATTATTTGAATTCAGTAAGAGTTGAGAATGGATCTGATTCAGCTTTCTAGAAATGATAGAGGCCCGTACAAAAAAATGTCACTTTTTGTGCTCTGTGTCTGTCAAAGCAGATGCTGAGGTATGGTACAAAACATACCAAAACAAAAGGTGAAGTATTTACTTCACAGGCAATGCAAATAGGTCCAGCCTGTCATTCCCTTCCCAGGTTCCCTGTAATAGATCAGACCCTTCAGCCCAGGATACACATTTCTCTGTGGAATGGGTGCTACTGCCTGTCCTTATCACAGAACTGCTGGTGAGTTTTTCCAGAGCCCCTCACTGACAGGCTGCTTTGCTGTGTTGCCAGGTTGTGGAGGAGAACTCTCTGGCCCTTCTGGTTCATTTCACAGCCCTGGATACCCCAGTAGATACCCAAGCAACAGGGAATGCATCTGGTACATCCACACAGCGCCTGGGAGCAGCATTCAACTCACCATTCAGGAATTCGACATTGAATACCACCCAGACTGCAGCTATGATGTTTTGGAGGTAAGAGCATTAGTTTTACTCCTCTAAAATACACAAGTATTCCCCAAGATGATAAAAAAATAATCCCAAGAACTCCAGGAGCAGAAACAACAATTCAACTGTGATTTCCAGTTTCTACTGTGGTTAAAATATCACAGGTATTGTCACAGAAGCCACAATGCTTTTACTATTTTTTGCTTTTGTGCCTGTACACCTTAATCAATTATGATGCTAGTCACTGTACACTTCCTAACAGAGCAAAAACTGCTTTGAAAACATCAGTCTTAAAAAGTCCATCTTTTACAAAGAGCTAAGTGTAGTGTGCTGTACCACGGAGATAATTTCCTGATGCAAAGGAAGATAACAGATCACTGTGGAGATAACTAAGGTGAGGCCTTGTCTAGGACGTTCCAAGGAAGTAGGGAGATTTATAACCCTGAGTGCTGAAAACTATGAACAACTTTTGTACTCAGAAAAAAAGAGTAAAAGAAGTCATGTTAGGGTGGTAGAACAAGAAGAAAAGAAGGGTGTACTGACCTTTAAGAGACCCATAAAACTGGATGACCCTGTTATAAGTGACATATTTTCGCTCGTGTGGGGAAGCAGCTAACGTGATCAATTTCAGCTAACAGAGTTGAATAGACTTCCAGTACAGGAAGAACGGATAGGAAGTAATTTCAGGAAGAAATTCTTTAGAATTACAGACTTTCTAGATTACTGTCACTAGAGACATTTGAGATCGCTAATTCAGGTACAGTTGTTGGGAGTTTTGTTGATGTTAATAATATGAGTGACATTTTAATGTTTTTGTAATGAATTCAAAAGGTTGATTAAGAGATCTTGTCCCATTCTATTGGAGTCCTTCTTCTTCTTCTGGGTGGTGCGATGTGTCACCAGCATACAGTTAGCTTTCTGTCCAGCACCCACACCTACTCACTGCTGCCCATTCCCATATTAGTAGCTTTGATTTCTCCAGCATATGTTACTTAATGCACACTAATCAGCAATATTCCTGGAAAACTTAACCCACATGCAGTGGCAGTTTTGACAAAATGGACACTGTGCTTTGCGTATCCTATTGACTTTGGGACTAGGATGTGAGTGTAAGGAAATTGTTCCATGAATTCTCCACCAATAGCATTAGCAAGTGTGACTATGTCCCGTTGCTGACCCCAGTGACTGTGAGTAGGTGACTGGTTTGGGTATTGATGAAGTCTGTTGTATTGCATCTTCATTGTTGTTTGTGCTCAAAATTTCTAGCTTGAAGTTAATCTGCCTGTGTGCTTCAGTTATGTCTCTATTGACCAGAGGAATACATTAAACAGCAACATAAGTCTGCTGGGGATGTCCCTTTCTTGAATAGTCCCAGGAAAATGCCTACATCTGCAGATGGGCCTCCAGGAGCTATCACAATTTCAGTAAGAGTAGAGGTGGCAGGCAATCATTTGCTTCACAGCTTTTTGAATGGGTAGGGAAGGCTGGCCTAAAACCAATTGAGTGCATTGCCGGACACAAACTGCTTAAAGAAGCTGTCTAAGAGGATCCTGCAGTTTGCTGCTCTGTGTCCCTGAGCAAGGTATTCACCTTAGGTTTTGAGTTTTCTTTCATTACCATTTCAAGCTTAGTTACGATGCTTTGCTTCTTTCCAACCTTTATTCATCTGCACAGATGCCCACCTTGCTGTTTGGGCTCCCCTGCCTTCAGAATGGGCATGCCTCTGAGTTACTTGTCTCCTGACCTTGGTTCATCCAGTTCCCAACACCTCTCTCTGATCTGCTGACAGATAACCTAACATAAATCAACTTACTGAGGAAAATTAGTTCAGGTCTTAGTTCAAGATCAAAGGTCCTCCCTGGCAGTGTAGAGTTTCCCCTACCAAACTCCAAGCACTCAGTGGAGCTTTATGTACCTTTCCACATACCTATTTTCTTGCTTTTGTTGTAAAATTGCAAATTTGCAGCATGATTGACATAGTCTGCACAGAACAAATGTTGACTCAGATTTAGCGGGAGGAAAAAAAGAACATGATTAACCATTTTCAGAAGCTACTTTGTCTTGTCATCTTCTCTCCCATAGTTGTCTACTTATGTCCAACCTGAAAACCACACACACAAAAGTTTGCAAAGTATTAGAAAAAAAGAGGTATGCTTTTGATACAGTGTGTTTCAGTGATCACTAAGGCTCCAAAACATCTTTCACTCTCACATTCTCTTCCCAAGAGTATCCCATCTACCAGTCCTTCAGGTTTTGAAGTCTGATTTTCTCATAGTTATTCCCTGATTTCACTTTTTCCTTATCTCTGAATAGTGAATTCTACTGCTTCCTGCTTTCTTTCAAGTCAAACTACTTTCCAGTTTTAATAAGAAGTCAAAATCAGTAACAAAGAAGCTCTGCACTCTGCTGTCCCTCTATGTCCCATTAACTCTCTCTACTACCTGAAGTAAGCTGTCTTGTAATAAATATTTCCCAATAATCACAAAACTCACTCTCCTGGATGCATTTAGCTTTTCATTAGAAACACCCTCATCCCTTCAAGTTGGCAGAGAATTGTAGGAAAAGTATTAAGAGATCTTTCCCATTGCACACTGTTCTGAAGCAAACCTGTTGTTGTAAAATGCAGCAAGCATCTCCCTTTCCTTTCCTTTGACAATGCCTCTTAAACAAGCTGTCCTTTCCATGTCAGTATCCCAGGACTGCCATATGTGTCACCAAGACTGTGTAATAATAGTTACATAATTTTTTTTTAATGTGAAATCCTCAGGTTATCTCTCTGGCTCAAGTGTTTGACACTTTACTCTTTCTTCCTGTTTCTTTTATGACATTGTTGCACTCTATTTTTTTCTTTCCCATCAAATTCCATTCCTTTTATAAACATCCAGAAGGAAATTTAAAGTTGTTCATAAAAGTGTTTTCTATAAATGTTTCATGGAAATAGATGTCATTATTTTGGACACAACGAAAGAGTTAAAATATTTTTAAATTACTTCTCTTGAAAATACATACATAGAGGAAAATGATCATGTCTGCTTTTTTAAATTATGACACCTTCTCCATGGACCAGATTGTTATAAATTATAACTACATTCTGCCTCAGCAAGAAGTAGCTCTGAGCTGAAAAGGAATCTATCTGTCAATCTATTGCACTTCCAAATCTTTATTAGATGCTCTGGTCTTCTCATTTAAATATAAAGAAACATCAAGTACTACCATAGTTCTTGATTCTTTGTCAAAGCCAGGCTCTCTCTTTGCTGGAAGTTATATCTGAACAGGGATCAGTGTTATTCCCAGAAAATCTGTGTCATGAGGGTGACCAACCACATAAAAACAGCTTTCTGTTGCTCATAACTCTGGAATGCTGACTGTTAACAATAAATGGAGCTAACGGGGCAGAAGCAAATGATAAGAACAGATTAAAACCACGAGCTTTATGTCAGTGTCCTGCAGCCCTGCTATGCCATCCAACATCACTTTATCTCTGGATCAGGTACTCTGGTCAGACTAGCTGTTTTTATCTTTGGTTTTTTTTCAACTCAGACATCCTATGACTCTTTGTGAACCACACCCTGGAATTCATTCTTTCCATCCATTCTCCTTTCCTCTTCTTTTTTTGACATGGTAACTATTGGTTTTCCTCTTTGTAGCCAAATATAATATTTTATTGTTTTTGTCATGGAAACACTCAAATTTGTTTCTGTTCCAGCCCTTGTGAAAGCATCTGATTAATTGGACTGGCCTAAAGGAGAAAAGAAAATATACTCCTAACTATAAAGAGCATGCCTCTGACTGCATTTTATTTTGAAACTGTGCAGGACAGGCTGTTGCTGAACAGTTAATAATGTAAAGGAGACCCACAAACCTCAAGTTTCCATCAATAGTTCTTCCCCATCCTTAATTCTTTCTCAACAGGTCAATTCTAAATGTTCAGCTTGGATCAAGTTAATTTCTGAGGTAATGCTACAGAAATCAGCAGGGCTGATGTCAGAGCTGGGTTTGGTTCCCTTGTCCGTGGTGTGCAGATGGCCCCAGGGATGATGTGAGAGGCTGTTCCGTGAGGTTTATTAGATGCATATTAGAAACTCCTGCTGTTTCCTCTGCCACATAGCCTCCCTGGGCTGCTTTAGATGATTAAGAGCATGTGCTCCTGCTAGAACTCATGCTGTGGCTCTGACTCAGGGAATATACCGCAAAACACATTTTAAAATTCACATTTTGAACAGATTTCTGGCAAATGAAGCTGTCACTGGGCCTCACAAGCAGCCAAGCAGTAAGATTTTTCTGGAGACACTGAGCTTCCAGTGGACAAACAGGCTTCTTCCCCAGACTGTGACAGCTTCATTACAGATTCTGAATCTGAGCTGTTTTCATCCATCCTGACTTCTCTTGAATGCCTTGAGAGGATCGATTGGACAGAGGAATCATTATCTATTCAAGTCAGGCAGCCTCCCTGCAGAATGCAAAAAAGCGCTGTCTCGGTTAAAATAAAAATGTTTACGTTATTAAGCCTGTGTTATCAGCCACCCAAGCAAAATGCAGTCTTTTGAACCTCTAACAGACTATGATGTTTATAAAAAATAATCAATTCCTCATTTCTTCTGGGGATGCAAGCTTCAGTTTCTGAGATCTCACATTAACCTCTAGTCACTGAATAATTTTTCCAGTTAAAAACCAAATTCTTTCGCCTATATCTCTAACATCAGAGCAGTGTCAGGCCCTGTGAGCAGTTAGTGAGCACACAATTAATCAAATTATGTAACAATGCACTACACTTAGCCCTGGAGGAGGGGGAACTAGCTCAGCTCTGGTTTAGATTTGCTCAGATATTTAGCTTGGACAGAACCCAGATTTCTTCTGGGGTTAAAAAGTATCTCACAGAGCTTATTAAAATATTGAGTTTCCCCTCATCTAGAAGCATTCAGAGGAAAAAGGGACACATAGAAAGCTGTTTCTTACAGTACTGTCACTTTCTGAGAGAGATTCATGGATTGCTTCTTTTGACTTTTTTGATGTTTACTAAAATATTGGAGCAGACTTGAGATGCTACTGATTGGAACATTCTGATGGAATTTGTTGACTTATCTTCCTGTTCTCTAATTTTTGGTTGGTTTGTTTGTTGTTTTTGTTGGGTTTTTTGAGTTGGTTGATTTGGGGTTTTTTTTTGTTTTTTTTTGTTAGAACTTGCTATTATCTAGTTTACCTTTAGGATTTTTACATAATATCTGCTCATAAAAGGAGAATCTTTTTATACCCAGTTCAGATGCTGAAAGACAGCAGCATGCTCTTTATTTGGTGTATCTCTTTCATAGTTCTCACATTTGAGGTTACTGTCCAGCTGACTTTTGCAGCTGCTGTCTTATCAGGGACATATAAATGGGACATGGCATTTCATTAGCATGCAGGAAGCCAAGAAAATTCAGTCAGGGCTCTAGGCACCAAAATCACGTCTGGATTTGGAAATTGCACTGAGCATGTGTGTTTTCTTCAGCTTTGAGAGGGAAGACTAGGAAAGCTGAGCCAGTTCCAGCAGTTACAAATGGGCTCAATCTGAAATGCTATATCCCTTTTGGAAAACAAGAAACAGAATTAACAGTGCTTCATCACTGCCACCTAATTCACTTCACTGGGTTTAAAACTGTATTTTAAGTACACAATACTGCTGGTGATGCTTAAGAGAGAGGTGGTTTTCTGGTTTACAACTGCCTGAGCCACACTCTTCTGAGTAGGAAATAATTACTCTTTGAAGTAAAAACTTGTTTTCTGTGGCAAATATGTATGTTATATATCCTTGCTTCCAGGGAGTATTGTTAAAATGTAGTTTACTTGACCAAAATCCCATCATTTGGATTTTTATGCTGCCCTTGAAGTCAATAAAATTGCAATGCTTTTTTTGTTCTATCAGAAGGAATGATGAAATCTGGCCCCAATTTAAATCTAGCCCCTTTCGTTATGCCTCAACATCAACAGTGCAAAATATCAGCACAGGTTCCTGCAAAGAGAAGCAGTTTGTTTGCACAAGCACACAAAAAAAATCTGGGTTTATTTACCTACAGAAATAAGGTGCTAGTCCTGAAGAGAAGGGGAAGAAGAATGTAGCCCAATCCCCAAAGAGAAAATTCTATTTAATGCAAGGCTATTCTGAAATCATATAGAATTTCATGCTTGATTCAATCAGGTGGTTCAGATACCAAGTAAATCTGCAGAGAAAATAACTCTATTAGCCGCTTTATATTTAAAAATGCCTAATCACTTTCAATACTTATATAATAGGTTGGGTTTTTTTCCTTCTAGCTAAACAGTTCTCATGTACTCTGTGTGGAAGACAGTCTCTTCAGAAAACTTTGACAGTATTTCTTCCATTTCTAGGTCTATGGTGGCCCGGATTTTGTCTCTCCCAGGCTGGCCCAGCTGTGTGTTTCAAGATCAGCACAGAACCCACTGCGAGTCTCTACCACTGGCTATTCAGCCGTCATCCGTTTCAAGACAGATGCAGCAGTGACAGGGAAAGGCTTTAATGCATCCTGGCAAGAAAATCCAGGTGGTGAGTATACTGATTAATACCACAGAAATTCAGGGTTTAGTCAAACAGCATAGGACTGAAGCTGAAGGAGAATGTGGGTGTTACTAGATTTGGTAACACTAAAAAATGCTGAAAAACACAGAGTCAAAAATTGTCTAACCAGCTGAAATCTAGGCCTATTTATGTATTTGGGGGCATTTCTTCTCTGCATAATTAATCAAGGCATTCCTGTAATTAAAAAAAACACTTTTGCATGCTACCAGTTCTGAGAACGTGGCTTAACTTGAAGAACTCAGTGGACTCCAAAAGTATTTGGAGTGATTAGTAAATACTTGAACTCTGTAAGGTTCATCCACACCCCATTTGTTCATAGCCTTACTGGTAATCAGTAAAAGAAGAGATATGCTTAAAAGACTCAACCACATGTCTCTACATGGGAGTTCTTATGAAAAGGCCAATTATCGGAAAATAATTGCAATGAAAAGTGAGGAGAGGCAGATTTTAATTGTTGAAGTTTTGCTTGATTAAGCATACTGATTCATTAATTTGTCAAGGTTGAGACTTCTCCTCTCTCACAAGTTTTATGAGAAAGGCACAAGTTTTTTTTTGGTTTTTTTGGGATTTTTTTTGGTGTTTTTTGTGGTTTTTTTTGTTTTTTTTGTTGTTTTGGTTTTTTTTAAGGTCTACAATAGTCCTTTGAATTAATCCCCTTCTGAGATCTGGCAGCTTATTTTACTACTTAGGCCCCCTGAAGCTTTCCCATCCCTTTACAATGTCTTGCCTTTTGTACTCCAAACCCCCTCTAACCTCTAAAATAGCCGCTCACTAGAATGCAGTAACATTATAGTTTTTTATCCTTACAGCAGGCTGCCTCCATCTACAGCAATCGCAGTATCTTTCTCTCTCCCTCTTTCATCCCTTTACAAGATATAAAAGTCCATTTGTTTGTGTTAGTCCCACTGAAAGCCCTGATACTTTGCACACAGGAGTCATCATTCCAGGTTATTTAGATATTCATGAGCACTGGAGCTGTTCTGGTCAGAAATATTTCAGGGTGGAGTTCCCAGTAAACCCTCAACTTCATGGGTACAGAAGTAGGAGTTGCTTGAGGCTTGCAATTGCACTACTGCTCACAAGCAAGGAGGAGCTCCAGCTCTCTTGGTATAGAGGTCATTTTCTCACCCTATCCTCAGCTAGGAATAGTCATTGATTTCTCAGTATGCCAGGTCTGTGGTGTTCATATGAACAGTATTTTGGATTGCATGTACAGTATCCGGGATAGAGGAATACCAACACTAATGCTTTGGCCTTTACAACACCTACTGCCAGCCTGGGGCTAGAAAGAAACATTTCTCACAGCTTTGTTGTTGCATATTCAACTATAATGATAATGTTATACTTTCTGGGTAGTAATTTCCATTCACTTTTGCTGCAGCCAGGACACTTCAACAGTTGTAGCACTCATCTGACAAAAATTTAATGTAGAAAATATAATGAAGGGCTGGTTTTAGTTTAAAAATAGAGGCAGATTCTTGCTAAGCATAAAAAAGAAGAGCTTGTGATTAAAATTGATTCTATCTTTTTCAGGCTGTGGTGGTGTTTTCCAAGCTACCAGTGGGGAAATCCATTCTCCAAACTATCCTCAACCTTATAATAACAACACAGATTGTTCTTGGGTTATCCAAGTTGACTATAGCCACAGAGTCCTATTGAATTTTACGGATTTTGACATTGAAAATCACCATTCGTGTAACTATGACAATGTTGAAGTAAGTAACAAAAGAAATTTCAAAAGGTTCCCTAATGAGTCTGGTGAAATGCTTGCAAAATAACCTTAGACATAGTTCACTGTTATTACAACACCCTTTCCCATTTATGGTGCAGTTTACCAAGCAATAGGATAAACTGTCAACATGGATAACAGATTGCCCACACTCTGTTACAAACTGAGGAGAGAGGGAGGTAGATATCCAGGGGGAATTGTGGCTGCCTGGTTTTCTTCATGTATGCACTGTGTGTTCAGGTGCTCCTCAGCTGTCTGTTTAATTGCTTCATTAGAGCCACTGCTCTCTTTAGAGCTTCATATTGCTGTTGGTTTGTGAGTTTTTGTTGATGTCACAGAAATTCAAATTGCTGCTCAATCAGTGCACAGCAACGAAGAACTTTCCACATCTCCACTTGGCCTTTTGGGAGCCGAGACACGAAATCCTGACCTTTGATGTCAGATTGCACTTCACTCAGTACAAAGGCATGTGTGAATCAGTACGAGTTGGGTAAAGCACAGCGGCTATAGCCCAAAATCCAGCTTTCCTCTCCTTGATAAACTGTCATTCACAGAGAACTCAATTTTGGCAGGAACTGAGACTCTTTTGAAAACAGCATCAGTTTTAATAACATTGCCTCGTAAAGCTTTTTTGTACTGAACCAGAAAAAAAGGTACCGTGTTCCCATGTTGCTGATCAGAACTGAAGACTTCATCTGACCACAAGGCATCTTTGTACAATGATTGTTCTTTTTTCTTTTTTTTTTTTTTGGTTTTGTTTTGGTTTTGTTTCCTGGTTATGAAGCATAGGAAAACACAGTTATGTCTTTTTATTTACATTATTAACTACATCAGGAGACCATTGAAAGGGAGCTTTCAAGTCTTCTGTGCTATCACACAGGAGTAGAAAATCAAAGTGCCTGACAGAAACATGGGCCATCTGAGAAGGCAGTACTGATATTAATGTATAAAAAAACCCCAAAACATTCACAAATTAAGGGCTAACTTCTGAAAAGGCCTGATGCACAAGTTGGTCTTTTAAAACTGATGTCAATGGATGTGTGTACCTATCTAAACACTTGTGGAGTACTTGGCTTCACGCGCTCCTTGTCCTCCAGTGCTATAGGAGTATCTGTTGTTTGCTTCTGCTTTTTGGGTTTTTGAGAGTAGTGAAAGAGGAAGTTGTCCATCAGCCCCAGCTGTGCAAACACAACTAAAGCAGCAATGTGAACAGGGAGGGAGATTTAAATTTTATACAGGCATCAATCACTGCCCACCAAGTGGAGTGTGGTTTGAAAATTGATGAGGGAAAATGCTGGTTTGAAGCCAAGAGATAATGAAGGTAGAGAAGAGCTTTTCAGAGCCCATGTAGAGGAATCAGCAAAGCAAGAAAGGGGTAGATGAAGTTTCTTTTATTCCTGGTTTGACAAAAAGAAGAAAATCACTTGTTGCCAATTCCTAGATGTGATTTGTTTTCATCTTTTTCCAAAGACTTGTTATATGCCTCACACATAGGACAACAGAGTGAGGGGACAGAGAGGAACTGGAAACGTATGAGTAGATGTCTGGTTGTGAATGATTTAGGAATTACATTCCAAAAGCTGTGTAGATGGAAAATACAGGCAGTTAAGGAAGCAGGTGGCTTGTTTTTCTCTCCATAATATAGGAACAACTACCATGTATGAGTAACACAGTGGTTCCACCCTTTTCTATTTCTTGAATTTTGACTTATCTTTATGGATTTTATTTGCTCTGTGAGTTCTCTCAGGGCTTCCCTCCGCCCTTGAGTGTACCAACGGTCTTTCCCTTCATCCTTCCCCTTCTAGATCCACTCATTTTTCCCTGAGTTATGACTCAATTTGGGGGTTTTTTATCTTTCTATGATAAATTCTCTTCTTTGGGGAACACATGAAAATGTATTTCTTTCCTCCAAGGTTTTCCACTGCACATGTGTTATGTAAGCAAAATGAAGGAAGGGAAAAGACTTGTGTCTGTTGCTTCTTGGTTGTGCTGCAACTCCAAAAAGCTCAGTGCATTTTTCATTTCTGCTCAGTGATTTCCCATGTGAATTTGAGCACAAATGTAGGTTCAGCCAATTGACTTCTGAGCCCCTGATGGTAAGCCACGGGGTAACTGCCTTGAGCTCCCTCTAGAGCCAATGGAGGGAGTGCACAGGGAGCACATTCTTCATTTGCTATCTGCCAAAATTTTGTTGATTTCTCTGTTTCTGTGCCCCAGTTGTGTACCTTATTTGTTCTCAGGAGAGATGAGCATCTCTTCATTTGCTAAATAGGGATCTCAAATAGAACTCAGTAATGTTCTGTAGAAAGCATAAGATCTTTGAGAATACTCTTTTGCGGTCACTGTCACTGTACATAAGGAATAAATTAATTCCCCTCTGTGTACTAGCCCATTTCTATCTGGGGAGTGTGTCTCACAATAAAAGAATTTGTTTCTTTGAAGGAACATACAGGGAAAGAAATAGTAAATGCACTAATTGCTGTATTTTTGACCATGTTTAACCAGTAATGTACCTGACACTCATCCAGGAGCGCAGGTCAGCAAGAGTTTCAAGTATTTGGAGACTTGAGGAGGATGTGGCTCAGAAGGCAGTGCTTGCAGCACAAGGTCCTGAAAAGAGAAAGGAGAAATAGTTTACTTTGTCTAGTGACTTTGATTAAGTAATCATTACGTTTCTTTCCTGTTGCAATATAACAAGTAGTACACAGGAATGTAGAGATGTAAGCTTCTGGGATCTAGAGAGGTATGGCTTCCTTTATTCCAGGTTCTCGCAGAGATAGTCTTCCAAGAGACAACAGCTTGAAATATGTGGAGTTTTTATGGCTTAGAATAAAAAAGTTGTGGTCTTTTTGTCATGTGTTTTTGCAAAATTCAGGACATGTTTGAAGAAGAAGGCAATGATTCACTCACTTATGTTCTTTGCAGTAAAGGAATGGGAGAGCAAATTGCTGCTATGCACAGTGCAACTTAAAATTTGGCTTTTAAGTAAGCAGATGCATCATTTTCCTTTACTCATGCAACCACAAAAATGCATTTCTCAAATGTTTTCAAAATAAATTTAAGAAATTGCAAAGAGACATGACTCTTTTCTGAACTAGTGTGTGAATATCGTGGTTTCTGATCTAACTTTAAGCCTGACATTACCTCTATAAAATAGTTTAAATTAATAAATAACAGGTAAACAGAAATGATGCAGCCATAAAATACCCATGTGTTCCTGTTCCTTCTTAACTTGTAGCTGCTGTAACTCCTCAGAGTTGCTGCTATATCCCACTAATGCTTATGCTGAACTGTTGCTTGAGTCAGATTTGTAGCAATCACTTCTGCTTTTCTCAAAGAGGAGGTAGTACTATTCAAGCAAGATGCCCTGAAACAGCAAATACACTTGATGTAGAAAACATTCCTCTGACTTCATGCTCTTCTCCTAGTATTACCAAAGAAATACTTCTTTTTTCCCGAAAGCTCTTGGAATGAAATGCCTACTTAGTCTCTTAGGTTACTCATCCTTAATGTCTTACTGAGTGAGAAAATTCAACCACTAGAGTATCACAACAGTCTATGTGTCACTGGTCATACCCTCAGCTGGGCAGAGGTGCACAGATCCATCAAATCAGCTTGTTAGGAGAACTGTAGTCAGGCCCTCTCTCTATACTCTGTCAGTGCAATGCTTATTCTCAGTTCTAGTAGTCAGATAAAATCCTGTCACTACTGTCTAGGGAAAGACAGTGCCTTAATTCCTAAAGGCTTTTTTGTTAGTCATTACTTTTTTTCACATTCCATGGTTTGTAGTTTTTAACTCCAGGGAGTCTGATTTATATACAGAATATATGTGCAGAGGAAGAATAAACACTACACAGTATGCATTAAAGGACTGATTGTGGCAGGATGCCAAGAGAGAAGAAAAAGTTGAATGGATGGATATTTTGGGTATCTTTACCAGGTTCTCATTTTTACAGGCATTGCAGACACTTAATACTCTGTCACAAGGTCCCACATGGCTAGGTAGTGTTCACAGAACCACAGGCAAATGTTTAATTCATGAGTACAGCATCAACTATGTAGGATATGTCAGTGGATTAAGCAGGAATTTTGTCCTTTGTTTCTCAGCTCTGAGGTTTATTTGAGACAGGCCACTTTTCTCTCAGCTACTGTTTTTAATTTTTTTTCACTGATGTGCTCAAAGGCCTTTGAATACTGGAGAGAGAAATGTTGCCTTGTGTTACACAGTCCAGTTAGAAATTTCTAATTCACCAGTGCTTCCCTGCACAGACTTTCTGGGATTTGAGGCATTTTGAAGTAAAAGAAGACAGTCTCAATAAGAAGTACATATCTTCTAATGTGATGCCATTATTTTGCTCAAAGCAGGCTTTTATGTAGCTTTTAACATCCTGGCACCTGAGTATCTTCCAGTATTTCTATCCATGTTTTTTAATGCATACTTTTCTCCAACTGAGTCATAGGTTATATTAAATGATGTGCCTGTGGCAGTGCAGGATGTTGATGCTGAAACAGGAACTGAATTCAACTGTTGTTGCTGCCCAGTAGCCCAAAGGCTCTTCCTCTGTGGGTCATGCAGCTGTGCTGGGGGCCCCAGTTTGTCACTTCAGAAACCAGGCACAAGAGCGCTGAGACTGGCCCGTGGCTCCAAACACAGCAGCAACACTACTGGGAGACTGACACTGGGGCCATTTTTCTCTCTCTGTTGTTTCTCTTATAATTTTAATGCTGCTTAAGCTATAAACACATTGGTTCTAACTTCTCTGTCCTTCTCTTCCTGATTGTGAAACAGAGAGGAAGGAAGCAAAATTATCAGCTGTAGGGGAAAAAAAAAAAAAAAGAGAAGGAAGGAATTTGTGGTAAAATTAAAAGTGAAGTTTTGTAAATCCGTCTTTACTTTCTTCCTCTTTTTCTACTTCTCTTTACCTTCTGCTTCTATACCACCTCATGTATGTGTGTAATTCAGCACCCTAAATGTATTATAAAATAAAGATATATGGACTCTGATCCTTGATGCTGAGTACATGTATCTGAAAAATATAATCCTAGTGACATTTTATCCAGTGTCATAGCTCTCACAGGTGCCCCAGTTGCATGTTAGGGCCAGTTTAGAAGTCTTTACTGAGACGGGATGTAGACTTTAACTGAATAAAAGCTACATGGGAACTCATGTTTAGTCATTAATAGAAGCCCAGTGACAGGACCTGAGGGAATGGCCTGAAGTTGTGTCAGGGGAGGTTCAGGTTGGATATCAGAAAAAGGTTCTTCCCCCAGAGGGTGGTTGGGCACTGGAACAGGCTCCCCAGGGCAGTGGTCACAGCACCAAGGCTGACAGAGTTCAAAAAGCATTTGGATGATACTCTCAGGGACATGGTGTGACTCTTGGGGATGTTCCTGTGCCGGGCCAGGAGTTGGACTCAATGATCCTTGTGGATCCCTTCCAACTCAGCATATTCTGTGCTTTTGTGAAAACAACAAATGCATGGGGATGTCTGGATTGTTAAAGGAGAGATGCTTCCATACCAGATGCACATGAAAGATATCTACTTGATGCATTTCTGTTGCAAGCGCCACAGTAGCTTCAGGTTGAAATATGTGCATTTTTTGGAAATTGCCACAGAGTTCAGACAGGCAATGCACAGTTAGTTTGCGCTGTCCATACCAGTGCCTATACCAGTTTGTTTGTGCTGATCATACTGATCTATATCAGGATCAAAATATATGAAACAGAGGGAATGAAATAAAAGCCTTCTCAATACTCTCACTGAAACCAAATACTTCATTTGATCTTTTCCTAACAGGTGTTTGATGGTCCAAACAATGAAGCACCACTTCTTGGAAAACTGTGTGGAACACAGCATCCTCCTCCTATCACATCCTCCAGGAATCTGATGTACATCAGACTGCACTCTGATACAACCATCCAGCACAGGGGCTTCAGTGCTCGCTTTACTGAAGGTCATTTCATCATTTACATTAATACATATTTATCTGATCACCACTGTGTTTGTATCAGATACAATCTTTTAGCACAAGTGGTAATAGGAAGTGTTGTTTCTACATATGCAGCACGCTAGTGTGTATCTTTACCAGAACTAAATTTTTCCAAATTATAGATTGAATTTAAAATCTGAGGACCACCTTAGATTTTTCAACTGAGAAAAAAAACCCCTGTACTTTTTATAGCAAGGTGTCTAGCACACATCAACTACCTCTTATTCTTTCTCCCGAGAGGGTTAGCTATCCATAACTTTCCTGGGAAAAATGTGCAACTGGCAGTTTCCACAGACCTAGTGACAAAATAACATTTTATATGTCCATCCATGCGCATGAATCTGAAAAGCTGTGAAAGAATTCTGTGTGGTGCTGTTGATGAAGTCCACGGATTCAGGCCTGCACACCCTGCCAAATATCAACTATCCTATTTGTGGGGAACTAATTGGTATTTTACATGGTTTCCTTTCTAATGAAAAGTGACACCAACTGGGCAGAATTTTTCATGAAATTACACGCTATTTGACAACTGGTGATTTTCTTTCACTTTTTCACAAAAATTTGGGAAATATCTTTTCCCCAAGATACAGCCATTTAGTTTTTGTGGAAAAAAATCAATTTCTCTCATTTTCTTATTAGGATTCTTTTCACTATAAATTAGTACTTTCCCTAGAAATGTTTATTTCTTTGAAAATATTGTGAGGAATTATGAAGAAAAGGAGGAACTTGCATCAATAAAAATCTCAGAAACCCCAGTTTATTGAGGTGCTAGTTAGATAACTAATTAAGCATTTCTGACTAACAGCTGTGTGAGCCTGATCTGTTAACCTTTCTCAGAATACATTTACTGGATTTAGTCCTGCACAACCATGTCTGGTGAGCAAGTGCTCCCTGCCTAGGATGCAGGCAACCCAGATTCCCTCTTCCTGAGAAAATCCTGTGAAGTCCCTTCTCTGCTGGGTATTTTAGGCAGCACAGCACAATAAATGAATCTGACTCTTTGGTACCTACCTCCTCACCCTGCTGTTTAAAGCAGTCATGTGTTAAACTCTGACCTGGGGCGTTTATGATGAGCCACTGTGCTTAGAGATGAGGCACAGCAGCACTCAGCACTGTCAGCCAAATTTATGCAGCCAGCCAAGCTCTTGCATATGTGCTACACTTCACACAATTGCAGTTTTGCTGACACAGCTCACAAGAGGATCCTGCCAATGCAATGTCGGTATTGGAAGGTTGTGGAGAGTTATTTATAATTTTTTTCTTCCTAGTGTCCAGCACAGGCACATACCAGAGAAATGGGTGTGTTGCACTACCCTGAAACCAAGTTATTTTGGGGCCAAAATAACTTCTGGGCTATGAGGAGATGAAAACTATCAGGTCTATTCCCAAGTCAGTCTGGGTTCTCTCAGATGGTAAGCCAGGTACAGCATTGCCTGTGGATCCAGAACAAGTACATCCAGTGCTGGGAGTGAATCCCTAAGTCTCTTCTTTTCATAAATTACTGTTGTGAATTTCATCCTAATTTCATACTGATGTACTATGTTACAGTTTGTGCATTCATTTTCACTACAGAATCTAAGAAAGGTGACCTGTAGATACAAATATTTATGTGTGTATATGTATCTATGTGTTTCATCCTAAAGCCTGCGGAAGTTTCATAGAATCAGATTCTGTTGGGGCAGCAATTTCCTCTCCCCTGTATCCTGCCAAATACCCAGACAATCAGAACTGCAGCTGGATTATTCAGGCTCAGGAACCATGTAAGTAAAAACATCTTTTATAGTTAGCTGGGATGACTAACATCCTCAACCCCTTTTCTGTAATAACAATGCAAAATTCCTCCTTTATTTCTTTAGGAAGTTCTGCATCCTGGTAGTTGGAGAGAGTGGCTTTCCTAATCTGTCACAAGTTAGATGTCACTGTAAAAGATTTAGTGCCTAGTGAGAAAAACAGTTTACAACTTTGTCATCTTAGCTGATTTACTGTGACCCAAGCGTTACAATTATAAATGAGGTGTTGAATACTATGTTGGATTAATCTGTGATAAAATCTAAGGGTTTATATATAATTAAAGCACTTGTATTTAGCTGACCTTATTCTGGTCTGGATTTTTCAAGCCAGAGTTGTGTTACATGAAACCTAAGATGTTAAAATAAAAAGAAATAGATTAAATAATGCGTAAAGGTAGAGAAGGAATTTCAAATACAAACAAAAATAAATAAATAATCTAGTCTTATGTGACCAGATACACACTCAGCTATTCCTGATTTTACACAGATTTATGATTGATCATGAAAGACCAAATATTTTCCATCAGATACCAGTATTACCTTTAATACTCACTATTAACTTTATATTTTATAAGATTCCTAAAAAAATGTGTATCTGTTAAATCCTGTACTAGTATTCTGGTATCCTTATTTTTCATAGCAGCTACTCTACTTCAGTTACGCATCTGATATTTAGCCAGTGTAGTTAACATCATAAAATATTCAAATCACATTTATAAGTTTATTTTGCTAATTTATAAAACAAAAATCAATTTGCCAATGAAAGCAGCAAAACATAAATCAGGAGACAAGAATACTTTTTTTAATTTAGCATAATTTCATATACAAATACATGAAAAGGATATAATCGAAGCTGTTCCTCACCTATGCAATGTTTATTTTTAAAGACATTCTTTTCCTGGATACAGGTTGAAAACTCACACAATGACTGTTGTCTCCTGACTTACATCAATATGAGAGACCAGAAAAATGCTGTAGAAGAAGTAGTGACCTTCTCCACTAACCTCCAGAGCCACCACGTCACATGTTAGAGCTACATGTGGCCTCATTATGCCATCACGCAGCACTGCACACACAAACAGCATGCATACATCATACATTGCACTGCACCACCATGCACAACAGACCCTGCCAATGGCAAAGCCACAACAGAGCTCCTGCTCTGCTTTTACTGAGGAGGCCTGCAAGTCTCCTGATCTGGCCACCCACTGTGTTTTTCCTTTTTGCTCTGTATCCGAAGGACCTGCATTGATATCTGTAATTGATTGACCAGACTGGACACAAAAGAGTATGGAACACGTGTATGCAGCTGAATGCCAGTCAGTGGCCCCCTGCTGAAAGCAGTGCCGGAGTCCATGTCTGTCATTGCAGCTTATTCTTGCCAATTAAGTGTGGCCTGGTGAGAAGCAAAATATTCGTGTCAGATTCAGTTTCGTCAGTGTGGGAGAAAACTTAGTTATCATCTAAACTGTGAGACCCTTTCTGACCCACTCACACTGCATAGAAGCTCTAAGGCCAGGAGTAACTACTGTCACAGACTGGTGTTGACAGCTTCTCTTCTGCCAGTTGTGACTTCACCTTTGTTCATACCAGGCAAGCAAGAGCCATTTGAGTCAAAAATACCCTGAGTCAGAAATTTTCTTTTTCAGGATGTAGCCTGCAGTCCAAGAGTGTGGAAAATCCAATTCTGTACAAGTATAGCTAAGGGTAGTTAATGATCCTTTGACCAGTCCAATTGATGAATATGGAATGTTACGATGAAACAACTGTCTCTTTCTAAGCCTGGAGCAGAGCAGCAACAGTTCACATTTTGTCCAGATCCATGGTATAGATCGCAAAGGGACAGAAGGTCATGGATGGGTAGAAATAAGTTTTGTTTCTGAATGTGTATAGATTTCCCATGTTGTATTTGCTGATGCTTTCAGTATATAATGAAACTTCAGATACAAGAAAACTTACTTACATTCATGTGTACGTATTAAATCCTATGCTTCTAATGTTGATTGTACTAGAACTGAATGATGAAGAGATTTAGCAGGACCTTTGCAGTAAAAATGCACTTCCAACAAATTCATTCAACATATCATGGAAAAAACTACTTCAGACGTTATGCTTTATGGGACGGATTGACTTCAGAGGGAAAAAAAAAAAGTTGAAAGATTTGTTTAGATGTAATTATTTCTCTGTGAAATTACAAACTTCTGTTTTTAATCTTTGCTGTTGCCAGTCAACCACATCACACTGTCATTCACTGACTTTGATACTGAAAACAGTAGACAAAACTGTACAACGGATTTTGTGGAGATTTTGGATGGGAACAACTATGAGGCTCCTCTTCAAGGTATTGTACCTTTTCCTTTTGTATTTCATATATAGAATTACAGCCAAGGTAAGCAGGAGAAGGTTTTCTCTGTGTGGCCTCCTATTTCATGGATTTTCTCTGATAATAGAAGCTCCTTAGTCACTCTGGCCAGAGAAAACTGAGAATGGAGGATAAGTCTTCAGTGTGAAATACAGGCTCTGGCTGTATTTCTACTAACCTGTAGTTTGGAGTTGACTCCAGCTGTCTTTTCCTTTCTTTTCAGCTGAACAATACTGGGAACCAAGCAATTCAGGTTAAAATGAATTCCCAGTTAACTATACAAAAACATAACGTAACCCACAGTCATAAGCACAGACCATACTAAATACATGTCAAGAAAGCTGCAGATTTCTGGGAGCAGAAAATGGTTTTTCCTCAAGCCCTGGAAAGCCTGTTTTTTCTGCTCTTTCCTGATTTTTCTACAGCTTTCTTCTCACACCTCTGTTCACAGCCATAAACTGCAAGTGGCAGGAGCAGCCTGGAGCAGCAAAGTTGAGTGCTTACACAGCCAGGAAGCCATGAGAGACCCCTAAAAAATGGTGGTCCTGACCCTTCTTCCATTCCTCAAATTCCTTTCTGGACAATTCAGAATATGTGTTAGATTATGTTCTCCTTTATCTACTTCTGTATATGCCTCTTTTTCAGGAATGGTGATGCACTCAATTTAAATGGTTTGTAACCAAGAGCAGAATTCATTTTTTGGTCTCCTTGGCTTTCATTTGGCAAAAGTACTTTTCAGTACTTAAAGGGGACACCTAAGAAAGATGGGGAAAACTTTTAGCAGGGCCTATTGTGATTGGACAAGAGGTAATGCTTTTCAATTAAAAGAGGGTAGATCTCAACTAGATATAAGGAAGAAATTTTTTACAATGAGGGTGAAGTTCTGCAACAGATTTCCCAGAGAGGTGGAAGGTACCCCACCCCTGGAAATATTCAAGGTCAGGTTGGACAAGGCTCTGAGTAGGCTGATCTAGTTGGATTAGGGGAATTAGACTAGATGACCTTTAGAGGTCCCTTCCAACCCAAACTATTCTATGATTCTGATACTAGCTGCTATCTTGCTTTTTGCTGTTTGATGCTTTTCTGCTAGATCACAATTCATAATCCTAATCCCCATGTTACAATCCATTACAGGAGAACTGATCTGTTGTTTTTCACTTGGGTTTTTTTCATCAGAAACCAACTGAGTGAAATGGAAACTGCTGTCAGATATATTTGATGAGTTTGTTTTGGTTTTTTTTCCAATTAGGCTGTAATTTCTGGCTAGAGGAAACACAAAGGAGCTCAATGATAGAATAGCCAGTGACCAGGGTGCCTGGAGTGCAGGAGGCCCTTCCTCTGTTAAAAAAAATTGCCACTAGAGTTGAGTTCTGTGCAAATGAAATGGAGTATTTCATTTTTAGGTAGATTGAATAGGCAACTGCAATTGTAAGCAACAAATGTTACTCCTGTTTGTTGTCAGGCATCAACTCTAAATATTAAATTAGCAATAGTAATCACATGGTGAACACTCCTTTTTTTCTCTCTGGCTTGTTCTCTTTCAGGCCGATACTGTGGCACTACTATACCACACCCTATCACTTCTTTTGGTAATGCCTTGGTGGTGAACTTCATCTCCAACAATGAGGTCGCTTCCAGGGGCTTCCATGCCACCTACGCTGCATCATCATCATGTAAGTGCATATGACGGGTGTTGCTTCCTTATGCCTCTAACTTTTAAGAAAAAAACCCAGATCCTTTACATCTTTGTCTTTCTGACATTCCATTTTTTAAACCTCTCTACTGCCCTTCCTCTTTTTGGCCAAGGTCTCAACAAGTACAGCAACAAGCTAAAGAACAGAGACAAGGAAAAATGCTTTCTTGATTAGCAAATGCTCTGGCTGTGTCAAGGTTTTTTTTTGGTTGGTTGGTTGGTTTGGTTTAGGCCATCTTTTCCAAGCCTCTGCTGTCTCTTTCTTTTTTTGCAGCCTGCGGGGGTACTTTCCACATGGACAGAGGAGCTTTCAACAGCCCTGGCTATCCCGAGCCATATCCGCTCAACAGCGAGTGTGTCTGGACAATTCTCAGCTCCCCTGGCAACCGGCTCCAGCTGTCTTTCATGTAAATGCATTGCCAGGGGTTTTTATTCAGCCCTTTAACAGACGTGAAGGAAGGATGCTCTGTGTTTATTAGGAAATGTAATTACCAGATGAGAAAGCTGAAACATGATTTTAGAGTAACTTGGAAAGAGAACAGAGCAGGGGTTAGTGGCAGCTTGGAATCAGTGTTTCCCTATCTTAGTCATTGCTTATATTAAGGCATACACAGCATTATATAAATAGGTGGTTTATTATTTGAGCAGCATGGAATGCTGAAGAAGCCAGTTCTCACTCACTCATAAATAAGAAGAGGAAATTTAGCATTGCTCTGCCTTTTCTTTACAAAGGAAGTTCCTACAATTTCCTTACTACCAGATTCATTGTAGTGTTTATAATATAGCTGAGTAATATAAAGAGCCTAGATGCTCCCCAGCTTATAGGGTTATGCCCTCCAGAGGGATCCTGACACGCTTGAGAGGTGGACTGAAGGTGGAGAAAGAGTTGGGGGTGATGGTTGATGAAAAACTCAACATGACCCAGCAATGCGTGCTCGTAGCCCAGAAACGCAACAGTGTCCAGGGCTGCCTCCAAAGGAGGTCGAGGGAGGTGATTCCCTCTACTCTGCTGTGCTGAGACCCAACCTGCACTACTGCGTACAGTTCTGGTACTCCCAACATAAGGAGGACATGGAAGCCATGAAGTTGAAAAGGGGACTAGAGCACCTCCCCTATGAAGACAGGCTGAGAAAGTTGGGGCTGTATGGAGATCTCATAGCAGCCATCCAGTATCTGAAGGGGCCTACAGGGACACTGGAGAGGGATGCTTCATCAGGAACTGTAGTCACAGAGCAAGGGGCAATGGCTTCAAACTGAACTAGAGTAGATTTAGATTAGATGTTAGGAAGAAATTCTTTACTGTGAGGGTGGTGGTGCACTGGAACAGGTTGCCCTGTGAAGTTGTGACTTCCCCAATCCTGGCAGTGCTCAAGGCCAGGTTGGGTGGGGGCTCTGAGCAACCTGGTCTAGTGGGAGATGTCCCTGCCCATGGCAGGAGGTTTAGAACTAGCTGATCTTTACAGTCTATTTCAACCCAAAACATTCTTTTGTTCTCTGTTATGATTCTAAAATTTATATTAAACTCCTCAAAATTTCTCCAACAGTTAAAGCAGTGGAAGTACAACCAGACCCAAGAGAATATGTGAAGAAATTTTGTTTTCCCTTCAGCACACTAGTTTTCCTTTGAAGCTTTCTGACAGGAAAGTCATGTGTGATTCACAGAACAATGTGGGGTCCTTTACCAGGGCCATTAGGTAGTTCTTTACCCACGAGGTGGATTTCTGAGCCTCTCTGTTTCCAGGCATCAAACAGTGACTGCTGCCAAGAAAGGGAGCACTGACCTTTTGCAAAGCTTACCAACAATGACCAGGGAAAGAAAACTAACTGAAAACTGCATTTGCAGTTAATCAGGACAAATGGAAAACTCTTCCGGTAACACACTGCCTGCATAAGGTACAACTTGTTAGGCATGTGCCGACCACTAATGCAATAAAAAGGACATTTTATTCCTCCTTTATTCACTGAAACAGACAAAAAGTATTACAGCCTAAAAACATTTTCAGAAATGTTTTCCAAAAGCCTGAAAACATTTTTTTAAAATGCTACAAAATAATGAATAACAACTTTTCAGAAACAAACCAGAAATTCTAGGGTTAAGCAGAAACCTTCAACAGAACACATATTCACTTATATAAAGTGACACTGAGTAGATGTAAAACCTTTTTCTTCAGTTACACATAGCTGAAAATACTGGAAAGCATGGAGCGTTAGAAAGCACTATTTAATTTAATATTAGGGGTTATAAAGTTTGGTTGGCATGAAGTATTCATTTTCTTCGGCTAAGTCTGAACAGAAATGCCTGTCTTGCAAAGTAAGGGTTAGGTTTAAATTGTTCCGAAGGATATCCAGATGAGCAGTTGGAACCATTTCACAGTATGTGTATGCTGAGCACATATGGCTATATTCAGGGCTCAAGGCATTGGTTATGAGAGGCACTCTCTGGAATCTTTGCTATATTTTCACATCCTGCTTCTGAAAAGCATGTTGGATTGAATAAAAGTATTTCACTTAGATACGTGATTTTTAGAATATATTTAGCATTCAGCTTGGGTGCAATAATTAAGAATTTATAATCTGATTACTAAATCCCATTCCTTTTCTACAGTAAAAAGTAGTTTAGAAGAGTTCATAACAATCCTTGTTATTATTTCACATACTCAGAGAGGTGAAACTCAGAGAGGCCAGAGAAACAGTACATTTTATAATTCTGGAGAAACTACTACGGGGTTTCTCAGCTCTAAGGTGTTAACTACAAATTAACCCAGGCCTTCAGCAACTGTTTTCTCATAGAGTGTACTGAAATAATACATATATGAAGGGATTGCAAATGGAATTGTAAGGCTAAAATATCCTCTGCACCTGATACTCAGTCTAACCTGGACTTATATTAAAAATCTGGCTTATATATGAGGCCGTACTGTGCTTCATGGTTGTTCTTAGAGAACCAAGAACTATTGCAAAGGTTTGAGAACTCTTTAAAATTTGTAACTCTGTAGACTGAAGCTCTGTAATAAAATAAGGGGCTAGGAAAGCAAGAGCCCTGTATAGGTGGCCTTGGCAGGTGATAACTGGTTTTGCTGCTGCCCTGTCCTTAACTCTCCTAGTAGGATACCAGCTACAGGGCCATTTAGTGGCCTGGCAGGGCACACTCTGAAGGATGTGACAGTCATTTGCACGCTAATGCTCTCCTCCTGCTATTGAAACAGAGCATTTCAGATGGAATTTAGCAGTGACTGCACCAAAGATTACCTGGAGATTCGTGAAGGGAATAATACAGGCACGCTGGCAGGACGATTCTGTGGGAACTCCTTGCCTTCAAATTATACATCTACTGTGGGACACATCCTGTGGGTGAAATTTTTCTCGGACAGTTCAGGCACTGATGTGGGCTTCAGGGCCACGTTCTCTCACTGTAAGTAGATGTTATTTAATTCAAAACTATTGTTCTTTCATAGTACTTCCAAAAATATTCAAAAAAGTGATTGCTTGACTCTCTAAAGTCTATTACAAAATATTTGCTGATGTCAACAGGTCTGTAAATTCACTTAAAAAATATTTTGTAAACTATCTGCTGAATGTAAAGGGATGCTCTAAAGCATGCCAGAATAGAGCTCAAGTGTATGTAAGTATATTGAGTAATTTTCTAAGTATATTAAGTGCAATTTATTAGGCAATTGACAAATTAAGAAAAAAGCATTTCTTTCCCATCTTTCCACTTTGCTGTTTGAATATGACAGTCTCCATCTTCTGGTTTGGAACTAGATGCCATCTACCAGGGAGTGGAATTAAAAGAAAAGGAAATTATGCCAATTTATATATATCTCTCTAAAATTTCAAGGAACTATTGCCAACATCAGTCTGACTTGCTGCATGAACAGATTGTTGAAGTGAAACATCCACAGCCATTCTGATTATGCGAGCTAAACTTCTAATAATTTTCCTTATTTTGAGAGTTGAACTACTCATTTTCAAAATGAACTATCAATAGTTCAGAGCTCAATGAAATCAGAACCATTTTTGACCAGAATACACAAAGGCATTTTTAAAAATGCATTATTTAATGCTTCTTAGGAAGAAATGGACTTAAAGTAGGCAGAGTCAGGGAGGAGTTTAGATGTGCCATCTTTTCACCTCTCCTACATATAGACCCACAGGGCTCAAATGAGGAATTTCCTTCAGATAAGGGCATACTGCAACCCTCAAAACAAGAAAATAATTAGATGTGCATCCTACAACTGTCTGAGATACAAGCCTGTGCCTTACAGCACTGTCTACTCCTAAGTAAATTAAGTCGGATGGCCCCAATGCTTCCTTTAATCTATGTGAATTAGAATCATTACTTATCTCCTTGTTTTTTAGTGTATGGAAATGACATTGTAGGAGACAGAGGACAAATTGCTTCACCACAGTGGCCCAGAAGTTACCCTCACAATTCCAATTATCAGTGGCGAATAAGCACTAATGCTTCACAAGTTATCCATGGCCGTATCCTGCAGATGGATATCGAAAATCATGACAGATGCCAGTATGACAAGCTAAAGGTGATTTCATTGTGAGAAGTTTTATTTCAATTAACTTTAATTAAAATGATTAATAGAGAAACCTACAAAAGGAATGGCAAGAATTTCTGAGGATCTGGTGTGGTTTATTGCTTTTGCTACATTGTCTTTTTAATAATTACTAGTTAGAGGATGGGTTGCTCTTCAGCTCCCTAACAGGTATTTCCAATCTGTAAGTTTGAAACTTCCTAAAAATAAGCCCACAGTGGTACAGTCCTGAATATTAATATTCAAGAACTTCAGGTCAGATACCAGACTGAGCTTTGCTCTGCGCTGGTTCAGTTGAGAACAACAGTGATAATAACATCTCTACACTTCAACAAAGCAAGTTATTTATAAATCTTACAAGGAACAATCCTTTACTCGCACCTTCTTTGTTCTCTGGATCAGTAATTTTGTTGCTGGCAGTAGAAAGGTGCCTCTTTCTTCCAGTTTTTCTGTACCCTCCTGTAATATAGTCCAGCCTTTTTACCAAGGCTAAAAACCAGATTCATAGAATCATAGAATAGTTTGAGTTGGAAGAGACCTTTTATAGGTCATCTAATCCAATCCCCCTGCAATAAGCTGGGACATCTTCGATACAGTACGTGGTGCTAAGCAAAATGGAACAACAGAGGCAAAAACTTCCTTCTGAACTTAGCTAAATATAATAAATAAAACAAAGCTCTTCTTGACTTTGTTTTTTTGTTGTTTTTTTGTTTTGTTTTTAACCAGTTGATTCACCAATTATCCTTTTATATTTAAGAAAGTTAGTATTAGTTCAACATATTCAATTCCTTATTAATTTACTTATATTCAAGTGTAATATTAGTTCAAAAAGGAAATGCTACCTTTTCTTTCATCTTGTGTCATACAGCATTTTTTTTCTTCTAACTCAACCTTCCTTTCTTTGTCTCTCTGAAAGCAAAATAAGTTTCTTAAATTAGCTAGACATTCAGTGCTCGTAAATCAGCCTGACCTTTAACCTGACTCAAGGATCAGATCTTCAGTATAATATTAATATTTAGTATTTCGTAACTTTCTGTACTGGACAGGAGATGACAAGAACACAAATAGGTTTTAAAGGTGGCAAAGGACAAGCACCTTTTAATCAGCCAAGATTTTGGCTTATAAATACATAAAATAATTATTTTTGTGTATTCATTTGATAGAATTCAAAACATATGTGTTCCTCAGAGGGAAAAGAAAAAGGAAAGAAAAAAAAAGGAAAAGTAATGCCTTCCCCCCCCCCCCCCCCTTCA